>JZKD02S1399293.1:750541-764511 GCA_000966675.3 Picea glauca
GTAAGCAATCATCATCAGATGCACATAACAAAGCAGTGCACAATCAAATTTGCAATTTCATCTAAGTATGTGGATGAAGTAACTTGTGATGTTGTGTCATTAAGAGAATGTGGAAAGGTAGTCCATACTTATTTGATCGTAAGGCAATCTTCTACAGGACAAAGAATCAATATCAATTCACTAAAGCACGTCATGGTTATGTGGTTCATGCTCATCGTGTTAAAGAAAATAAAACACTTCAAACAAAAGAACAATTAACGAACGTAGTGCAAGCATGAAACAAACCAATAATTGTTTCGAATGAAGTAATTGATCTTAAGCAAGAACAATACATGGTTTTTGAATGGAAAATCAATCATAAGTTGCTTCAAGATAAGCTCATGTCGTGCAGATATTTCAAGTATATCAGTTCATTTGCAGTCGTCTTTTTTATGCTGTCATTAGCAATGTTTTCTACATGGATGATAGTAGCTTCAGTAAGATGTAACAGGGTTCAAATGACTAACAATATACTGTCAGTTGTCATGATTATGTTACAGTTGATCTTGATAAGACAGATGCACAGGACAGAGTTCAGAGACAGAGAGCAAGCTGGGTGGCCTATCCCGATCTTGTTGACCGATCAGTAACCTTTTTGGGACCAAAAGGTCTTATTGTGGGGACCAAAAGGTCTTATTGTGGGGAGGTGTGATCCGAAATCGGATCCAGAAGCCTGACAGGGCTTGAAAAATGCTCAAAAAAGAAAGTGCTCGGAATGCGACGAAACCTGTCCCATTGCGTTTGTCTCGTCTTCTTGATTTCGGTGGTATATTTACTTTGTCAAATGGGCTCCGTATAGAGAAGATATCGCATTCTGTCCGATAAGGCAAACAGGCAAAAACATTGCTGACTGTGCAGTCCGTACAGTCTGTACGGATGCTGTGTGGCATGTCCGTACGCTGACATGGTAGGTCCATACAGCTGACGTGGAAATTCCAGACGACGACACATGGCGGCTCTAGGAAGTGACATGTGGCAGGCAGATTTGGACATTTGGGCGTATGGCTGGACCTATCCCGAGGTGACACGTGTCACCACTAGAAGGGTGACACATGGCACGGGATGACGTTAGCAACATACGTGTCGTATGACATGGCAGTACGGTATGTGATGACGTGGCAAGCATTTGTTGGTTTATGGTTGTCGAATCAGGAAGTGACACGTGTCCTTTGGTGGCAAATGGTATGAGGACACGTGGCCCAATCCGTGGGTGCCACGTGTCACTCGTTGTTTGGTTTATGGTTGTTGTGTAAAATTGTTGGAGTCTGCGGGGTTCGACCCCCATACCTCCCCCACTATGTAACGCCTTCGCATAACCGTCCGACCAATGCGCCCACACTATATGACTTAACATATAACCATTCGCAATGTTTATAAAGTCATACAATTGTATAAATGGGCGGGGGTCGAGCCGGGGCTTAGCCCTAACCTGTGGTCATATTCATTGTATAATATGACCATTGGTTTGTACACATAGAGCGCGGAGTTATGGCGGGAGTTTTGTGTTGAACAGAGCTTTAGCCCTGGTCACATTTGCGCGGCATATGACCATGCCCTTCGTATTGGTGTGTGCGCGCGGGGTTTTAACAAAGCTGTGGTTTTATCATATGGAATATGCCCACGACTAGAGCAGAGGGGCTTAAGTTCGGTTTTTAAAATGGTTAGCACTTTATGCCATAGCCCGAGGTCGTCTGACCCATGTGCCCGAGTGCTAGGCGGTTAGGGGTTGGAGGCGCCCTAACCGTTCTACGGTTTTCACCATTGGCGCGGTTGCACTCGATGCCAGGTTTTTACGCTACATATTACGTGTGTGCCAGGTTTAATGAACAAGGGTGCGTATTGTAGAACTAGTGACAGCAAGCTTGAAGGGGAAAACTTCCAGGAGGCATAACTTCTTCGTTTTTCGAGTGATTGAGGTGTCGAAAGAGCCCAGATAGGGGTTTTTGACCACTCCGAAGCTATTAGAGCAGTCAGAGCAGGGTTATACTGGAGGGAAATCAAGATAAAGCCATTTTGATGCAAATAAGCTTTTGAGGAGGAGACGTTGTCGGACCATTTCTAGGAGCTCCAGACGTCCGTTTTACGTGTCGTTTTCTTTACATGGTTCTAGAGATCTGGGAGAACATAACTAGATCAGCCGTGTAGCCATTTGACATTGCAGCGATGTACTTTTGAGCTTTTGAACAGAAATAAAGAAGCCTCCCCCACAGAGAAAAAGCCCGGAGACGTAGGCAAAGTTGTGTCGAACTCTGTTATCAATCTGCGTGTTATGGTTTGTTGTTTATTCTTTCATTTCAGATCTGCAAATGTATATATGGATTTCATAGTTCCTCTTCTTTCCTCATTCTTTCACTAAGTTTCTCAAATGGTTAATTAACACATGCAAAATTAAAACTCAACCATAAGTCATTAAAAGATCTGTGGATCAACAGCTCCCAACATCTCTGAAACTCCTTCCTGAGAGCTTGGGAATTGGTTGGGAACGTCTCCCATTGACTGGGAACTCTTTTAGGAACTTAGGAGCTTTTTGGGAGCTTCAATATCAAAGAAATAGGAGCTTGGGAACCAGTTTCCTAAAAAAAAGAGCTTTAAATTCGAATTATATTAAATTAAAATATAAATATATTTATTCCATTATTACAAATACATAATTTATTACAAATATTTTCATTTTATTTATTCAAAATATCACGATAAAACTAAGATTAAACTATAGGTAAATATTATTTCTTAAATTAGTTAAGTAAAAAACCTTAATAATACTCACTTTATAGTTGTGGATATAAAAAAACTTTTAATGCATGTATGTTTTCCTTCAAGCTCAAACTAAACATGAAAGTCTAATAAATCAATACCCTATCCACTCCCGGGTTTTCTCCACTCTGTAGTTGATATCAACCAACCATATCATTGACTTGTATTGTATTTTCATATTAGAAGAGTAGTATTATTTTGTTTTTTCCAATAAAAAAAAATAATGCTTCAAATTTACAAAGATGTTTAAAATTGATATGTGTAAAGTTTAATTTTAAAAAGATGTTAAAATTGTATATATGTATTTTCAATTTTGTTTCTCATCTCCTAATGGAATATTTATGGATATTAAAGTTTATTGTGTTAAATATATTCATATAATTATTAGCACAAATTAGATTAGTAATTTTAATATTGTAGTTGTTGCAATAAGAGAAAGTTGTCCTCCATTGACCTTCAATTTTATTGAAATAAGATTTAAAATGTATCAATATCTCTATACATTGTAATATAAATTATCATTGTAATGTAAAATATTTTTTATATTTTTTTAATATATATTATTGTCCCTCCCAACTTCAGGTTTCTGTAAATTTGAGGAAAACTTTTACACACTCCTGCAACACAGATTTTTATGATTATTAAAAACAATTAAGTAACAAATATCACTTGAGTTGTCAGGAAAATATAAATTAAAAAATTCAGATTTGCTTAAATAAATTCACAATGCCACGTCCATCTACCAGTTATTGAATGGCTTCGATTAAGTTTTCTATCTTCCCCTATGGAATGATTTGGGAGAAGTTTAGGACATAATAATATTGAATCCTCATGAGGTAGTTGTATTAAAGAATGTTGTCCTAATCTTGAATGTCATTCCATTTAACAGATCACTCAGCGGTACAAAGTTGGAATTGGATTTAGAATAATCTTTTACTAACCCAGTGTTTAAATGGGATGATTTGAGTGTCCTGTAATCTATGCCTCTCTAATAGTGTGGGAGAAATAGTATTCAAATTGATTAAATTTGATTTTAAATCTTGTTGAAACCATGTTAGAAGTAAGAGTTCCGAGTTCCAATTATATGATAGGAACTTTGCCTTGAGATTTTGGCTAATTTTAAGAGGATTTAAATTGTTCATTTCCAAAAGAAATCAAAATATATGGAACTTTGAGCCAAAGAAAATCAAAATTCAATTGAAAATGGAATAATTTAAATGCCTTTTTTTAACAACTCAAGAAGAAGAATGTTGTTGAGGGAGTTATTTATTAAAACGAGATAGTGTCAATCACTATATTGAATTAATATAACAAATACATATAAAGACAACAAGCTTGTCTCAATATAGATATCACAAAATCAACTAG
This sequence comes from Picea glauca, assembly GCA_000966675.3. Lineage (NCBI taxonomy): Eukaryota > Viridiplantae > Streptophyta > Pinopsida > Pinales > Pinaceae > Picea > Picea glauca. The sequence goes on from JZKD02S1399293.1 coordinate 754,703, forward strand.
TTGACACAATATCTCAACCTCACACTCTTTTTTGACTCTTAGTTGGAGAGAATCTCTTTCACAAGAATTTATCTAACAATCTCCTAAATTGTAGGATCAAGCCATTCTCGTAGAAATTGTTCTCTACTTTACAAACACAGTGTTCTCACACAAGATTAGGACAAGTAAGAATTACATATTCTAACATTATCCCTTAATGAATACTTGTCTTAATCTCCATCATTATTTCACTTATGTTGCTCACACAAGACTTCCAGTGATGCCATCTTCATTACTGCCTCAACACTACGGCTTTTTTCACTATGGGCTTTATCCTTGAAGTTTCTGCTTCTTCCTCTTGTACCTTCACTATTGGCTTTATCCTTGAAGTTTCTGCTTCTTCCTCTTGTACCTTCATATATTGGTTACAACAAACAAATGATCATTGATTTTCATATAAAAAGAAATCCATCTACCAAGATACATGGGTACTATCCACTATACTCATTAGTTCTCTAGGAATCATTTTCACCTACATGGTTCATCAACATATTAGGCTCTCCCTTAATCATAACTTGGTCCATCACAATATGAGATAAATCCCTCTCACATCCCCCCCCCCCCTAATCGAAGATTCAATTTCTTCGGCTTAACATCAAGCAAGCTTAGACACGAGTCTACTTTCCACCCTCATACCTATATGAGTGGCTAATTCCACAACTTGATGCCACATCCTCTCTATGTTGAGAGGGATAACTATGTGTGAATCCACACCACAAAACGTATGCATGAATAACAGGGCTTACAACAAACCTGGGGAACTAATATGCCTATAATGAGGTAATACAACTTGGACCAAAACTCTGGGGTGTTAGGTACAATCGATCATGCACCCCCTACATTGCATATGCATCATTAATTTAGGTACAATAAACATCTAAAAAATGCTTTGCATCAACACAAAGGTTACCATCTTCATTTGTAACAATCATATTCCCAAAGGCCATTACATTTTCAGACATATAATCTCGTTTACATCTAATCTCATAGTCTTCATAATAATTTGTCTGGTACTCAATGGTTCTTGCGAACATTTTCTAATCAAATTTGTCTAATATTGGAATGGTCAGTTCCAAGATAGACTCAAACTTGTGACAATAGTTGGCCAGACTAAATGTCACAACAATAAGCATCCCTTTTTTTAACCAGACTTCTATCAATGCATTTTTCATTTTCATAATGGACAACTTATACTTTTAAGAATTTAAGAATACAACCTATAGATTCTACCGGTTTATCATTCCTTTACCTTCACCTTCATCAATCAAACTTCACCATGACTTTTCAATGGATCGTTGAATCCTATCTACTCCAACAGGTTTGTCTTGATCATATCTTATCCTCTTTCCTTTCCATACCCATTATGTGGATAACGATCAGAACCATAACGATCAGTGCCATAGTTTCATTGTTGAGCAGGTCAACATCCTAAATCTTACCGGATTCCCCCACTATGATAATTTTCACCCCAAACTTCTATATCATTTCTTTCTAGATGAAAGAACTGGTTACCATTTGCTGAAAAAACAAACTATGCCACTAACATTGCAAGCTGACAGACTCTCAAGCATACATCTTACTTCCAATCTGATAAGACTATCATGTTGAATAACCTTTCTCAATGAAGATACAGATTGCTTGAAGCATGCTTGGTTCAGCTATAACATTCCACAACATATTTTATACTCGGTAGCCAGTTTTGAAGCTATTTGGTTAGATGAAGTCATGCAAAAAACTAGTCATCTCTGCAACATAAATCTCCTTCGATCAGATTGATGATAATTCCATTCTAAATAAGGAAGCATTCACTAGCACATGAATATCTCCACAATATTTATTTCCTGAGTATACCATCCCATTATCCAGTTCACGCTTCATTTGCTCGCACAACTACAAACTCCATGCTACTGCAAGCTCAACACATAACCACGTTGTTGCAGACTCTATGCAACAACACCCACAGATAAAATCGGTACAACTGGCCCATGCTAAAGAATCCACTCTTAAAAAATATTATAAACTCTTCGTTCTAATTGTAGCGTATACTCTCCTTTGCAGCGGATAGAGCTTACATCCATCAATGGCGTCTTCTATACAACATGCCTCAATCTCTACAACACACCTCTTCATGGATTTGATGCATACACAAACATAAACTCATTATATATACACATAAACAACTACTCTACTCTCTGCATATTCCTTTACTATATACACACATAAACAACTACTCTACTCTCTACATATTCATGGGTACTCCCGTGAGGGTGTTAAGCCTAGTCCTACTCTAATACCATATTAAAACAAGAGAGTAGATTATTACACACAAATAATAGGGTCAATCACTATATTGAATTAAGTTAACAAATACATATAAACACAACAAGCTTGTCTCAAGATAGATATCACACAATCGACAATTTGAGACAGTATCTCAACCTCACACTATTCTTTAACTCTTAGATCAAGAGAATCTCTCTCACATCTAATTATCTAACAGTCTCCTAAATTGTAGGATCAAACCATTCTCATAGAAATTGTTCTCTACCTTACAAACATAGTGTTCTCACACAAGATTAAGTCAAAGTAAGAATTACATATTCTAACATTATTATACCTACCAGGTTATATTGTAATTGGTTAGTAGTCAAAATCATTTGACTTTGTATTAATTAGGAAATTTATAAATTTAATTCTAAAATTGAACTTTACAACTAGGAAAAATAATGTTTTTTAATTATATAAAATATCATTTATCTGCTATTTTATTGATTACTTTCTTAGATTTGACTATTTTTATGTGGTTATAAATAGAATTGTGAGAACAAAAATTAGAAGTATGTAACAACCAAGTGTCCTACTATTCATTGTCTATCATTATTATTGTACTTCTATGCCATTAATATTTAAAAGTGACTTGACATTTCTTTAAGGACTCAAATTATGGAGTAGGCTAACTCGGGAGAAATCTTCCCTCCTGAGTAGCTTTCCATCAATGGCTTTTCGGCAACCCCCGACGACCCCCTTCATGTGCACTATCCCATAGAGACTCTGCCAAGTAGCGTACACTGACAAAAGAATCAGTTCACCGTACATGAGTGAAGGGGATCATGGATGGCTGATGTGGATGGGCTGGTGACGTACGCGATGTAAGCCATCATATCTTGCACCTACGGATTAAATCTCTATCCATTATGAATTATTAACTCACTACGTTAACTCACCACCAAACATTCACGCCTTCTACCCTGCGTCCTCCAGCTTAGCATACAAACCACACCTTCAACCCTACGTCCTCCAGCTTAGCATACACACCAGACCTTCGACCCTGCGTCCTCCAGCTTAGCATACACACCAGTTTTTCGTTCATGCTTCATTCGCCTTCGAGCTTGCTTCCTCCAGCTTAACATACAATATTGGACCAAGAAGCGGTTTGCATTGGAGCAGGAAGTTGTTTGCTAATTTGGAGCTTGGAGCGAGATTCACGGTAAGCCATCTATGAAACAAAGATTTCTTAGTAGGACATTTGAATTCAAAGCTCAAAGAAATATTGGGTTGTCTAGAATCAATAAATTTATATGGGTTATCCTCCCTCCGCATTACAAGTCAATGATTAACTAAACGCGAGATGCACAATGCAAAGATTTGGGGAAGATTCCAAAATGAAACTAGCCCTCCCACCCTCCATCCTTCGCCATCAATAAATTTCTTGTCAATGACCAAGTAAACGTGGGATGCAGAGACAAGGAATGAATGGATATAAAAGCGGTCGTCTACCCAAACTTCAACTCTTTCTCCTTCAATACAGAGTTGTCAAACTTTTTTAAAATACTTTTCAAATCATGATTTTTGCAAGGATTTCACTTGGAAGATAATCCAATTCTTGAGTGGAATATCTTTTGGTAATGAAGCTCTCCCTTCAATTTAAAATTCCATCCAAATTAGCATTGCAGAATGATTTCTGAGTTTCTCTGCTCTTGTTCACAAGATGTCACATTATAATAAATGTTTTATGAAACCGTTTTAATTTTGCTTAAATTGTGTAAAATAAAATTTCCTTTCAATCTAAAATAAAATTTCCTTTCAATCTAAAATAAAATTTTATATGAACCGGCATTGCAGAATGATTGTTGAGCTCCTCTGCCCTTGTTCACAAGATGTTCACACCATTGTAAAATATTTAGATTTTTAGATTTTTCCTTACATTGGTAAAGCATTTCAGAATGATTGTTGAGCTACTCTAAGCCACTTAATATTTAGATTTTGCCCTAAATATTTTACATTAAGTAGCAATGAAAGTTCCTTGTTAATTAGAGAAAAATGTGTGTAGAAAATGGATCGTACGTTTTCATCATTATAGATCCATTTTCAATTTGCTTGTGATAAGTGGGTTAATTTGCAATTGAGATTAGAAACATGCTACATTATTTTTGATGAGAAAATAAATAATTTTATTTTTTGTGAATTGTAGCTAGCCATTACTGGTTGTTTGTAGAATTGTAGGTGACCCCAAAATGGAAAATAAATCCCAAATTTTACTAAAAAGTTATGGGCCTATAAATATCAGTGTTGTCCTTGTTCATTATGCATGTTTTTTCTTCAGCTTCCAGAATTATTGCAAAACGTGATCACCCTAAAAGCATAAATCTGAAATCCCATGGTTGTGAAATCCCAGGACTTATGAACTTCAACCCCACTACTAAGAATACAAATAGTTTACTTGTATGTGGTTTTGTATGTGGTTTTTTGTAAGTTAATTATTATATATCGTTCTCAATAAGTTTGTGATGAGATTTTTCGAAATATAGGTAATATTATGAGGAGCCTGCACTTTTATATTTTTTAAAATATGTTATTCACATAATTTCTTTCCATATCTATTCATTGTTTTTAGGATTTGAAACCGACCAGCCATGGGTAAAACAAAAAGTGAAGCAATTCCCAATAAAATGTTCTTCTTTTCATTCTTAATTACCCATTTTATTCCACATTATTTACGATCAAATTTGTCCAAGATTGTGTTTTTTTAACCAAGTGCAACTATGTTCCTGGAATTTCTACAGTCATTATCAGCCAAATCAACCGACTCCGCTTTCGAGTTCTTTGAGTTATCTGGAGGAAATTGGGGGAGATTAAATTTTGAGTTTTCAATGGGTTGTGGCTCCCAAGGGACTTCTCATCAAAGTATCATCACAGTGCGATATGTGGTAATTTAATAATTTTTGTTTAGAAATATGGAGAATTTACCATTACATTTACTATTTGATCTAATTTTTTTATTTAAACTAGATACATTTTCAATTAATTTTGTTTGATTTACATTTACCATTTTCTACAGGGACATATTGCAATAATTGGCATAATGGTTCGGAAGACAAAAAATTCACATATCAAGAAGCTCTCTGTTCAAAGTTTATTAGACAAAAATACATTTTCAAGCCAAGACCTTGTTTGGAGTGATATACAGCGTGAATATGACACTATTTATCACACTGCTATGATATCATACAATAGGTTGGAAGACTTCATTATGGGAGAAAAAAACAATCCGGATGCACCATGTACATTTGTACGAAGATCGCATAGGAAACACTCTGGTGATGATGAATCTTCTATGATGGGTCCAACATCTTTGAACTATGCATTGTCAGTATTTATCATGACCTCTTAATCCAATTTATATGTTTTTTCAATATGTATTGCTAAGTTCCAAAAAATATTGTTGGTATTACTATTACATGTAATGATCTTTCTTTGAATGTTGGCTATTTTTTAGGTTCCAATGTTGTTATGGCCCAAATGATCTTAGAGGACATCCACAACCATCTTTAAGAAAGAGAAATTTTGTCCAAAAAAGAGGACGCCAATGAAAATTTATAGAGAAGGAAGTGAACGATATGTTAGGGGTTGTAATTATCACCTATAATGAGTACCTACATAAGGATTGCAATGGTTGGCCATGCCATGGAAAATATGATAAATCTGGCGATCCAAATTCCTTGAGCACCCCCCGTCTTTGATCCAAATTATTTTCGGCACGAAATGAGAGCAGAGATATAATAAAGAAATGCACAGAGATATCGCAGATATTCAATAAAATAACATAAATGTATCAGAGATGCAACCATAAACATAGATATACAGTAATACATGATTTCTATTAATCAAATAAATGTACAAAGACTGTAAAAATACAGAGTGAGAGACTCGCTAGAATGGTGGCAACTTATCTCTGAGAAGAGATGTGACAGCTACTCGCATTCGCAAGAAGATGATTACAATGAGGCTCTGAAGGCATTTTTACAATAAACAGGAATGCCAAAATTCCTAGACAGCCAAAAACCTAACCCTAGGAGATGAAGCATCAAAATTCATGTGGGCCCCGTTTGGGTAAGTTAGTGCATCAACTTCCCGGGGTCGTAACTTTTGCATACGATCTCCGTTTTAGGCGTATGATAGCCCGTTGGAAAGGTATCGTCGAGGAGATTTATTTTAGGTGAAATATTGAAGGAACTTCCATACTTAAAACTTGTTTTCCAAAAAAACATCGTTTAGGGACTCAAAATGGCCCCGGAAGGTAAAAACTGCTAAAAATAGTAAATTTCCAAAATTGTCAGAAAACTGTTTTGAGCCAGTTGGAAAAGGTGGGTGGCCACCGATATCCACCTGGATCAATCTTTCAAAGGATATCCAATCAATTATAAAGACACTATGTGGACTTGGTGTTCCAGTTGATACAATATTTAAACGACATATCCTTGATGGGCTCTTTGGTTCTGTGATGGGTGCTAGAGACCTTAATTTATTTAGAAAATATGTCTCCAATATATTCAACCTCCATTTGAAAGACAAGTATCAATTAGATCCCAAGGATTCTTTGAGTGTTAACAAGTGGTATCAACAAGAGAAAAAATCCATTTTTTTCTACCAGCGACCAGAAGGGAAGGCTATAATTTTCATGAGGAAACCCATAAAGGGAGAAAACCTCTTCTTCTTCGAAATGATAGGCAGTCTTTTAAGTTTTGTACATCATCTATAATTGATCACCAACTCAATGTGAAGCTACTACCTCTGTTTTACAAGCTCCAACTTGTTGAGAGAACCAACTCCCTGGATTCTCTAGCACCCACTAGAAGGAAGCACCAACTTTCTGATTGATCTAGCACCAACTGAATGGAAGCACCTACTTCCACTTATACAAGCACCAACTCGTATACAAAAAACTCTGTGTTTTCCCTAGCACCACCTTGCCACCCTGTTTTTCTAGACACAACTAGATGAAAGCTTCAACTTTTAGTATTCAAGAACCAACTTGAATAACAGAGGACTACAGTCCTCCCTAGCACCACCCTACCTCCCTGAGTATAAATAAAATGACTGAATAAACAACAATACAGATATATCAATTCTTACCATTTCTTCACTGTTCTGCAATTCTTCTCTGCTTCACTATTCTTCTGCTCTGTTCATATTTGGCTTGAATTACTATCTCTTTCTATCTGTTCTTTCTCTGTTCTTCTCATGCTCTTTGATATGTGCACATTCTTCTCTCTTCACTTATTTTGTTTTGTTTAGCTTTTGTTCCTCATCTCTGAGTTTTCTTCACACTGCGCATATTGTAATTTTACCTTTCTACAGTTCAACTCATTTTTTTTTCAGTCAGAACAACTAACCACACACTGTCACTGTATTTCCATTTTATGCAGACCAACCTCTACAGCTACAACTCGAATCAGCCAGGAAAAACACTTCAGCAACTGGATTTCCAACTGTCCAAGAAACATGATTCAGTTCGAATAACTGATTCATAACTGAACAATTAATCATGAAGATCAACAGTATCCCTTCGATCAGATTTCCAATTAACAACCACCGTTGGATTAAATCTGCAAGGTCTTGCGTTTATCCCATATGCCCATTGGCTGTGACCACGGGCCTAATCAAGAGGCACTTCGGTTTCGCGTTTCGCGAATTTTGTTGCGAGTCACATTGACTCTTCCAACTCTTGATCATGAAATGGAGCCTTGCAACTTGCAAGCTCCTTCTTTCATGTGCCCACGGTGATGACCAAGCGCTTATCCATAAAGGGCCTTCACGATTCGCGATTCGGGGATTCTGTCATGAGTATCCTTGACTCCTTGACTCCCAGTACCCAAAATGGAGCCTAGCTATGCTAGCTCCTTCTGCTCACATGACCATCGACGGTGACCATAGCCTACGCAAAAAGGCGTTTCACAATTTTGCATTTCGACATTCCTGTGATGAAGGGTCTCGACACTTTAAGTCACGATCTCCGAAATGAAGCTTAGCTGGGCTAGCGCCTTCCTCCAGCCTTTGACGATGTGACCTTGTTTATGACCACGGGCCAGACTTTATCGCGATTTCGCATATCGCGAGTTGGAAGGTTAGAGTATTTCCTTCCTTTGACTTTCCAGTCAGCGAAATTCCAATCACTCACCATGTGTCCTCTTCATCCAACGTTCCAAAACATACCTCAATCCAAAGGTCCAGATCAATCCGAGATTTCACATATCGCGAGTTCTCACACCATGCTCCATTGACTCCTCCAATGTGAAAGTCAACGAAATTCTAGTCGCTCACCACATGTCCTTCTTGAGGATGGACGGTCCTCCTGTTTTCGGGATTTTGTAGGCCCACGTCATCTTGCACGTAAAGATTGTGCTCCTTCTTATGGATCCAAAGATGGTTTATCGTCGAGCTCAGATCTGACGCCTGAAATTTGTTCTCTTCTACTGCGTGCTCCTCCTATCTGAATTCAAATATGACGGTCATCGGGAATTCTAAATGGGATTCAACGATCACTATTGCTCTTCACTGTTGATCTTGCCATTGCCATGCCATTATCACTGCGCTGCTGATCGTACTGATCTTTTCCATCAATGACAAACACGCATACTCTGCCTCTGTCTGAAAACATGCCAACACAAGATACCTAATGTATAAGAACAAGTTAAACAACATGAAAGACAAGAGGCTTCCTAAAATTGCTTCAAAATCCAGTCGTAACCACCATCGAATCAAGCCAGGATGACATAAATATGCCTAGTCTTGGCTAAACAATTGGGGAATCATGGAAGACACCCTTTTGAAAAATAAGCATACTATTGAAAATATCATCAAACCAAAATTTAAGGAGAAAATGTGGTGTGATAAAGAGTTAGAGGAAAAAATAAAATTAATGTATTATAAGGATGTAATCAACCCTAATCTAGAAGAACAAAATTTTCTCTTTGTTTTGACAAGTGTAAAGAAAAAAATAAGCATTGCTAAGATAAGAACAAGTTGTCACGAGTTCCATAGTGAAACTGGGCATTGGTCAATTCCTAAAATGCCCTAGGAAAGATTGTGCCACCTTTTTTACACTAAGTAGGTTGAAGATGAAAACCACTTTCTTTTAGACCAAGATTAGATCTCAATTTAAAAATTCTTGTCATGCTACCAACCTTTCTAACCTCTTAACTCAACAAGACTATGGTGATCTTCTAAAGCTTCTCTTAATGTTTTTTGAGCATAGAAACAAAATTCTAAAGAATTGCAAGTAATCCCTTACCCTCGATTAGGGCTTAGTGGACGTTCATCATCATCATCATCATCAATATGATTTTATTTACTTAAAAATGGAAAAAATTGTTAATTACTTAAAAATGGAAGATATAATTTCTTCCAAAATAAACATGTACTTTTATGGTTAATATGGTGTGTTTTTTTCTATTTTTAAACGTATTTAAATATATGTTTTCATCGTTAAG
>JZKD02S1399293.1:764521-782933 GCA_000966675.3 Picea glauca
TCAATCTCTTTTAAAACGATATGTGAACTTTTCCGCATATTATGTTAACCGGGTAGAAGTTATTTTACATATAAATAATTGAGACAAAGAAATAGTTGTAAGCTTCACTATTTGTAGGTTAATTCGGGAAGTAAAAAAGGTTAAACAAGTTAGTTGGTTTTTCCATTTGAGTTTCAAGGGTAAACATAAACATTCTCTATGATTAAATTTTCACAATGAATATGTTAATAGTTTTTCTTGAGTTATTGGTGATCAACTTCTGTTAAAACTTTGTGTGTGAGTTACCTAAGCTCTTTCTTACATTTAGCTCTTTCTTACATTTAAATTGCAGCCATAGTCTTAAGGGAAATATTTAAGAGTTTGTATTCAGAAATTATGTTATTCATACATCCTCTATGAATGCAACAACCATGAATTTACCTCTGTTCATTTCTTGTTGAATTCGATATCAATTGCAACCATTACAAAGTAGTTGCATTCATTCCGTAGGGAGTTGCTTAATTGGATTTTTTTTTGTTTTTATTAATGTTGAGCATTTGAATTGTCATTTGGATCGATTCACCTATTTACTCAACGTGTTGGCTTGTCCATTGGCCATACACATCCTTTAAGACCGCACTTAATTCGGACAAACCATGTTGGCACTCTACATGGCCATTTGCACCACAAGAGGAATAACTCATGTTCCTTCTTTTGGTCGAATAGTGACTTGGGACTTGTTCCAATATCTAATTGTTGAAATTTATTCATATGTGACTACTCATTCATTTCTTAAGGATAAATATGTTGTAGGGTTTCAATTGAATTGATATACATCATTGTTGATAACATTATGCATTCACACAAGTCGTATGAACTATTTGGGTGTGGTTGTTGCCGGGCAATAGTGTTGGAAATATTAATTACAAGTTATGAGCTTTACGCTTATGTTGATTCTGTCTATTATAGGAAAGCAGAGACGTTACTTAGTCAGAGATAGAAAGCAGAGTGTTAGCATGAGCGTTATTAAATGAGTCAATCTTTAGCTTTCTCGAGCTTTGTAAATCAGATAGATTCAGTCGTATTTATTGTCGTCTTAATTGTTTGAGTCATCTTTCTTCTACATGAAGTCTTTGTTTTCATTTTTATATATCCGAGTCTGTAGGTGGTCGAAAAAGAAGACAAAGAGTGTGTTAGTTGATAGTTAGAATCAACGTTAGCTATGAAGGTAGTCGGAGAAGTATGAGAGCACACGTTTTGTGTTTTATGAAAGTATGCAGAAGTTGTTGGAGTCAAAGCTCGACATAGTTTTGTATTTTGTAACTGCGCGCAGTGCCCAAGTTGGTAATATATTAAGTATTTCTGTGTTGATGTATTTCTAAGTTTTGTTGTGTTCAAACACTCAAAAATATCTTCTTTGCGTTTCTACACAAGCTTAAGTAAGTTTATGTGTTCTTGAATCTGCATTATATATGAGTTTATGTGCTGAGAGTAGGACAATATCAAGAAATCATTTTATTAAGTGTTATCATCACAATGCGAAGTCTATAGAGAATTCAGGAAATTACACAGTAAATCTTGAGAGTTCAACGACGAAGAATTTAACTGTGCGGTTTTTGCAACGACATTGCGCAGATTTTCTCTACGTGTTGTAGGTCTGAGATCTGGTATCAGAGAAGGTTGATCAAAGTAGGTTGATCAGAGAAAGTTTTATCAGAGTAAGTTTCAAGAGCATCAACTTTGTTGTAAAGTGAAATCATAGCTTCTACTTCAAATTTACATCCTCCCACTTTTATAGGAAAAATTATGAGTTATAGTCCTTGACCACGAAGGCATTATTTCGGGGTCAATATGTATGGGAGATAGTTGAAAATGGCTATGTGGAACCAACATATCAGGAAACATACAATGCACTCACACAAGACAAGAAGGATACTTAGAAATATCAAAGTTAGAAGGATGGAAAGGAAATGTTTTACATACATCAAGACATGCATGAGAGCATACTCCCAAGAGTTGCATCAACAAAGAAAGCCAAAGAAACATGGGAGATATTACAAACTTCTTATCAAGGTATGGACAAATTCAAGACTTCAAAACTACAAATTATTAGAAGATATTTTGAAACTCTGTCAATGAAAGACTTGGATTCAGTAGATTCATTTTACACTCATGTTATTGGCCTGATAAATCAGATTAAGTCTCATGGAGAAACCATAGAAGAAAAAAATGTTGTTGAGAAGGTACTTTGGAGTCTTCCTCCTAAATTGATACTCGTGTTGTGACTTTAGAAGATAACAAAGACCTGAGTTAGTTTATCCTAGATGAGCTTCAAGCCTCTCTCATTAATCATGAACACAGATTGAATAGCTCAAATATATCATTAGGAAATGCATTTTCTGCATAGTCATCTTTAAGCCGTGGAAGAGGGAGGGGGAGAGCTAACTCTAGAGACAGAGGAAGGAGTTCTGCTAGAGGTGGATGCAGTAGCAGTCCTGCAAATACTAGTGGTAGAGGTCAAAATCAAAATACCAGTCAACCAAGTAGTCAGAAATTTGATAAATCAAAGATTCAATGCCATTACTATAAAAAGTATGGACATTATGCATATGAGTGCAGGAAGAGACAGTATAATTAGAACAATAAAGGTCAAGATCAATCAACAATGCAAATAGTCCCAACACCCCTATGTTTATGGAGCACGCTGAGGCAATGCCTATAGTCTCACCAGTTGAATGTGACATTGCTCAATAAAGTCCTTGTGACATATGGTATCTAGATTCAGGCTGCAGTAATCACATGACAAGAAATTTAGAACTGTTTTCTAGTTTGGATAAGTCAGTACAAACTAAAGTTACACTTGTAACAGATATCCAAGTCATTGTCTTGGGTAAAGGTAGTATTAACATCTTAACTAAACAAGGAGAGAAAAAAATTATGCCTGACGTATATTATGTTTCTGGCCTAAAACATAATTTGATGAGCACATGACAACTATTACAAAAAGGGTATAGAATCTACATGGAAGATAATCAATGTGCGATTTTGGATAGATATCCAAGCAACCATCTTATTGCAAGAGTTCACATGAAAATAAATATAATGTTTCCATTGACATTGAATCCAACCATGAAAACAAAAACAACGCAAGTTGTTGGTGAAGCAAGAGATGCGTAGTCTGACACTGCATTTAAAGTGGAAAGTGAAGAAGTAAGTGCGTTCATTTCCAAGGAAGGAAAATGTAGTGCACATACTTCCAAGAAGGAAGAAGACAGTGGCGCAGAACTACAGGCAACATTCCAATATTAAGTGTAGGATGATTCCTGGCTATGGAATTTCATATTTGGACATTTAAACTTTGGAGGTCTGAAGCTGATACATACAAAGGATATGGTGAAAGGTTTGGCATTGATTGAAAAACCATAAAGAATATGTGAAGGTTGCATCTTTGGAAAGAAATATAGAGAGTCATTTCCAGTTGGAAAGTCATACAGAGAAAAATCCCCACTAGAAATTGTACCTTCATATATATGTGGACCAATGCAAACACCATCTATAGGAGGAAATACCTATTTTCTTACATTTATTGATGATTTCTCAAGAAAAACATGGATTTATTTTCTAAAACACAAATTTGATGCATTTGGTTGTTTTCAACAGTTCAAATCACTTATGGAGAAGCAAAGTGGTTATTTCATCAAGGTTCTAAGAACTGACAGAGGTGGTGAATATGTTTCAAGATATTTTCAGAACATTTGTAAATTTCATGGCATCTACAAGCAATTCACTGCGTGGTATACACCACAATAGAATGGTGTCGCAGAGAGGAAGGAACAAACCATCATGGAAATGGTGCACAGTATGTTGGCAGCCAAACATTAGTCAAATGTGTATTGGGTTGAAGAAGTAGCAACTGCAGTATACATCATGAACATATGTCAGACAAAGAGTGTGAAAAGAAAAGTTCCTCAAGAATCTTGGACATGTATGAAGCATAATGTTGTGCACTTAATTTTTTTTGGTTGTGTCGCATACACATATGTTCCAAATGAGCTGAGAAATAAGGTAGATAAAAAAGGATAGAAATGTATATTTGTTGGGTATTCTGAAGATACAAAATCATACAAGTTGTATGATCATATTGCAAGAAAAGTCATAATCAGTCGCGATGTTCAATTTATTGAAAATGAAGCATGGGATGGAAGCATAAAAATGACAGTTAAAATCATTGATGGTATCGTGCATGATGACATGGAGGAAGAAGTGGTTCAAACACCAAGTACATGTCAGTGTGCAGTTCCTTCGACTTATGGAACTGCGACACAAATTGTAGCACAAACTACTCCAGTGAAATTTGCAGGTGTGCAGTCCTCACCTAGAGCACAACAAACTCCAACAAGCAGTCTGAGTAGTTCTACATCTCTAGATCTAACATTAGCAAGTTTGTTACCAAGGAATACATGAATTATGTGCGACATCTATAATGTTGACACAACAAATTCATTTTCAGTCTTTTCTTCGTTTTCACAAACAAATGACCCATTAACCTTTGAAGAAGTTGTCAAAGATGATGTATGGGCACAAGCCATGGAAGAAGAAATTAAATGCATAGAGAACAATCAGACATGGAAATTGGTAGATGTACATGAGGACAAGGATGTGATAAGTGTCAATTGGATTTATAAAACCAAGCAAGATGCAGATGGAAACGTGCAGAAGCACAAGGAAAGGTTAGTTGCAAGGGTTTTTACACAACAACCTAGAATAGATTTCAATGAAACATTTGCACCATTCGTGTGCATGGACACAATCAGAACTATGTTAGCTATTGTTGCACACAATAAATGTTTTTTTATCAAATGGATGTAAAATCAACATTTTTGAATGGACATTTAGAGGAAGAAGTATATGTGGAACAACCACAAGGCTATGAGATTCTAGGACAAGAAAACAAAGTATACATATTGAAGAAGGCATTGTATGGATTAAAACAAGCTCCCAGAGCTTGGTACATTTGCATAGATTCCTATCTCACTTAGAATGGAGTTCAAAGAAGTGATTGTGAGACAACACTATATATAAAATAAAATCAACAAGGTAATATGCTAATTGTTTTCTTATATGTAGATGATTTTATTTTTACAGGTGATTTATGCATAGAAGAATTTAAGTCAGTCATGAAGGATGAATTTGAAATGACTGATTTGGGGCTTATGAGATATTTTTTGGGTTGAAGTTCACCAGTCCAAATCTGGTAGATTTATTTCACAATCTAATTATGCACATGAAATTTTGAAAAGATTCAACATGATAAATTCCAAAGAAGCACCAACACCTCTCATAATAGGATTGAATTTAAGCAAGGAAGATGAAGGATATAAAGTGGATCCCACTCTATTTAAAAGGTTGGTAGGAAACCTTATATATCTGATAGCAACAAGGCCTAATATTATGTATGGAGTGAGCATTATTTCAAGGTTCATGGAAACTCCAAAAGAATCCCATTGGAAGGCAGGAAAAAGAATTCTGAGATATGTGAATGGAACAAAATATTTTGGCAATATGTATTCTACTTCAGAATATTTCAAACTTATTGGATACACTAAAATTGATTGTGGAGGAAACATAGATGACAGGAAAAGTACCTCAGGGTACACATTTCATTTTGGAATAGGTATAGTATCATGAGCATCAAGGAAGAAACCCATTGTGACTCTTTCTTCAGCTGAAGATGAATATATCGCAACTACAAGCACAACTTGTCAAGTTGTTTGGATGAGAAGAATGTTAAAAGATTTGCTGCAGGAAAAACATGAACCAAATACAATATTTTGTGACAAAAATTCTGCCATTGCACTGTCAAAGAATCCTGTGTTTCATAAAAAAACCAAGCACATTGATACAAGGTATCATTTTATCAGAGAATTGGTAAATAAAAAAGACATTTGTTTAGAGTTTTGTAGGTCTAAAGAACAAGTTCTAGATATGTTTACAAAATCGTTAGTAAGGGATGCATTTCAGAAACTACACAATTGTCTAGGATTCAACGTAGTCACAGATATTTGACAGTTCATGTCAATATGCATTTTTGATGTAAATTTTGTATTTTGTAATCTCACCTACTTATAATTAAGGGGGAGTGTTGGAAATATTAATTACAAGTCATGAGCTTTACACTTACGCCGATTCTGTCTATCATAGGAAAACAAAGATGTTACTCAGTTAGAAATGACAAGCAGGAGTGTTAGCAGGAGCGTTATTAAATGAGCCTATCTTTATCTTTCTATAGCTTTGTAAATCAGATAGAGTCAGTCATATTTATTGTTGTCCTAATTGTTTGAGTTAGTTTGCTTCTACAAGAAGTATTTGTTTTCATATTTATATGTCCAAGTTTGTAGGTATTCGAAAAAGAAGACAGGGAGTGTGTTAGTTGACAATTAGAAGTAGCAATAGCTATGAAGGTAGTCAAAGAAGTCTGAGAAAACAAGCTCTTTTTAATTATGAAAGTCTGCAGAAGTTGTTTGAGCCGAAGCTAGACATAGTTTTGTATTATGTAATTGCGTGCAATTCCAAAGTTGGTAATATATTAAGTATTTGTGTGTTGATGTATTTCTAAGTTATGTTGTGTTGAAACACCTGAAAATATGTTCTCTCTGTTTCTACACAATCTTATGTAAGTTTATGTGTTCTTGAATCTGCATTATATGTGAGTTTATGTGTTGAGAGTAGGACAATGTCAAGAAATAATTTTATAAAGTGTTATCATCACAATGCCCAATCTATAGAATAGTCTGGAAACTACGTAGTAAATCCTGAGAGTTCAGCGACGAAGAATTTAACTGTGCAGTCTTTGCAATTGCACTACACATAGTTTGTCTACGCGATGTAGATTCGAGAAATAGATGTAAATGCAACTCTGTATATTTGTTCTGGTGAGATTCCCTTGCAACATCCAAGCTATGAGGCACTTTTTTCTCCCCTTCTTCTCGACTTGTAGCTACCTATCCTTCAAAATAAATTAGAGAGGCACTAGAATGTGAAGTAGATGATGACAAAGGAAAAACCGATGTTGGTAATGCAAGTGGAAGAGGTTGAATATAATAAAAAAACTCCAAGGAAGACAAACATGTCTTAGAGCATTGGTTTGTTGAAACCATATTATCTACTTGTTGCCCCATTGAATTAAAGTCGAGATAATCTTCCTCTGATCACAGAGTTTGATGGACATGTCTTACAAGATTCAAAGCTTGGTGAGTCAATGATTGGAATAGAGGCTTGACGATGATTCCCATGAGGCCAAATAGCATGGATACTATTGAAGGTATAGGTGTTTAAATCCACAGTATTTTGGAACCCATTAATTGATCACTAAGGGTTTTCAAGTGCTACATACTCAATTTTTGTAAGGTACTAGATTCATTATATAAAGAAGAAACATAAAATATTATGCATATACCAGTGGAAGAGAAAAATATAGAGAATAATAACACCAACAATTATACCTTTATTGATAGAAATCCAAGTTCACTTGCCTCTTCGAGGGGGAAACCTATAGAAAAGATCTCTATTACAATAATTTTTAAGACAAGGCTTTCCCATGCCTTATACTCCTATTTATACTAATTCTATCTTATAAAGAACATTCTAAAAGAAGATCTTTCTAGAAGTAGAAGCTTCTATTAAGTCTTCTTACATTAGACTTGTTCACATTATTATATAGGATTTATTTACTAATGTCATCGTTTATTACACAGAAAACATATTATTCTACCTACATGAGAGGTTAGGGAGGTTATGTCCCTAGCATGTCCCCCCCCTTGAAAAACAACCTTTTCCTCAAGGCTTGAGATGGAAAAATTGTTGTAAAATGTTAGTCGACTCCCAGGTGGCATCTTCTAGTGGTGTATCCTTCCACTGAAACAAAAGTTCCTTTATGGTACGCTAATGGAAACGATGCCCATGATGATCTAATATTGCTTATGGATGCAACCAAATGGATTCTTCTTCATTCAACTCAGGGATATTGGTTTGAGTGTAGCACTTATTTCCAATCACTTTCTATGAGCACGAGACACTGAAAACAAGATGGAGCTTAGAGTGATTGGGAAGAAATAAATGGTAGGCCATGAGCCCCACTCGCTTGAGAATTGAATAAGTACCATAAAGCTTGGGGGAAAGTTTCTAACGATGTTTAGTTTTGAGTGAAGTTTTCTCAAAAGGTTGCAGACGAAGAAACACTTGGTCCCCTTAGCAAATTGACATTCTAAACGACCATGATCTGCTTGTTTCTTCATCTAATTCTAAGACATGACCAAATGTTCTTTGAGGGTACGGATAATGGTCATGCGGATTGTAAAAGTGTTGTAAACCTCCTAAACCTTGGAGACACTTGGAAAGTATGAGAGAACTGACAATGTAGTTTTTTCGTAGTCCTCTTTAAAGTGAGTCATACGAGTGGCAGTATGGTAAGAGGTTTTTTACCACCATTCAACTAGGGGTAACCACTGAGCTCACCGATTTTTTTGGTCGGATGCAAAACACCACAAATATGTTTCCAAACACTTGTTGACAACTTCAATTTTTCCATCAGTCTGGGGATGATAGGTGATGCTAATATACAATTGGGTTCCTTGGGTCTTGAAAAATTATTTCCAAATTTTTTTGGTGAAAGTTAGATCACATTCAGAGACAATAGAATGAGTCATGTCATGGAGTTTGAAGATATTATCCATAAAAATCTGAGCCGCTGTGGGTGTGGTGAACAAGTATTGAAGAGCACAAAAATTACCATACTTGGAAATATGATATACTACAACCATGATGATTGATTTATTTCCTTATTTAGGTAAGCCCAAATGAAGTCCATAGAAATAATAGTCTAAATAGTAGGTGGAATCGGGAGTGGTTGGACTGTTCCTGGAGATTTGATGGTTTCACCCTTATTGCATTAACAGGTATCACATTAATCCATAAAGGTGCATATGTCCTATTTCATACCTTACTAGAAAAAAAAATGTTTGACCCGTGCATAGGTTTTGGTAAAAATTGAATGCCCAGCTGAGGGGGAACAATGAAGCTCATAAATCATAATGGATTTAAGGCTCGATTATTTGATTAAATATAGGTGACCTTTATAGCAAAGCTCTTCATTGTTCCAAGAGTACCCTAGAGAAGCTTGAGGATCATGTTGCAATTATTGGATCAGGCTAGAAATTTTGGGGTCATGCAACCATTCTTGGAGAAATACTTGAAGACAATCTACTGGAATGAAAGATAAGAAAAAGAGGGACCCTTGATCTTCATATTTCCTTGAAAGAGCATTAACAACCACATTTTCTTTGTCCTTATTTTAAATGATCTCATAATCATATCCAAATATCTAGGTCACCCATTTTTGTTGCTACGGGGATGAGATTATTTGTTCCAAAAAATACTTGAGGCTACGAATATTAGTTTTAATTTGGAAGCATTTCTCCAAGAGATAAGGATGCCAGAGATCCATTGCATGAATAATAGCCAACATTTCCTTTTCATAGGTTGATTGGCCCAAATGTTTCTCTAAAAGTTGTTTTCTAGTGAAATCCAAAGGTCGGCTATCTTGCATGAGGAATGCCCCAATTCCTTTTCTTAAAGCATCACATTCTAGGAGAAAATTCTTGGTGAACTATGTTAGGGTTAGGAAATGATTCATGCACATAGCTTCTTTCAAGGTGTGGAATGAGTGATTGGTTACGGGAATACAATTGAAAGCATTATTTGTAAGGAGAGTAATGAGAGGAGCAACAATTTTGCCATAATTTTGAACAAACTTACGATAATAGCCTGTTAAACCACGGAAACCACAAAATATTTTAATATTTTTAGGGTGATACCAATCCTTCATAGCTTCAATTTTCTTAGGATCCACCTGTACAACATCCTTGCCGACAATATGACCCATGTACTCAACTTCAGAGGCTCCAAAATCACATTTAGATTGTTTGAGAAAACAAAATGTTCTAAGATAGTAGATGTATAAATTTATCCACATGGGAGAGACAAGATTTCCAATTTTTACTATAGATGAGAATATCATCAAAGAAAACTAAGAAAAAATTATAGAGGAAAGGATGAAAGAGATGATTCATGAGACTTTGAAAGGTGGAGGGGGAATTACAGAGTCCAAAGGGAATGACCAAGAACTCATAGTGACCCTCATGAATTCTAAATGGAGTCTTGGGAATTTATTCCTCTTTCATACATATCTGGTGGTTTCCATAATGAATACCAAGTTTGGTAAAGTACTTAGCACCACTCAATTCATCCAAAAGATCATCAATGACAAGAATGGGAAATTTATCTTTGATTGTGAGTTTGTTGAGGGCACAAAAATTAGATACGTGTGCCAATTTCCCTCTTTCTTGTGTACCATGAATATAGGATAAGAAGAGGTGTGTACCATGAATATAGGATAAGAAGAGGGGTTGGTACTAGGGAGGATGACACCCACTGCTAGCAATTCTTGAGCATTTTTTTCAATTTCATTTTTTTGGGAATATGATGACGATAAGGGCGAACATTGGGAGGGAAACTTCCCACTACTAGAGAAATGGAATGCTCATGGATTCCATGGGACGAGAGAGTGATATAGGTGGATATCAGTGGCCACCCACCTATCCCAACTAGCTCATCTTGGCATTTTTTTAGTTTGGCAGTTTTTTCCTAGTTTTTGGGTCTTGGACTTCTGGGGTCGGTTTGAGGCCCTAAACATTGTTCTTAGGGATCGCCATAGTCAAACTATAGACTGAGTCATATTTTGACAACATAATGTGTATTCCTAGGATATACCTTTCCAACGGGCTATCGTGCGCCTAAAAAAAATACCGTGTTCAAAAGTTACGACCCTAGGAAGTTGATGTACCAACTTACCCCAACGGGGCCCACATGAATTTTGGTGCTTCATCTCCTAGGGTTAGATTTTTGGATGTCTAGGGTTTTTTCATTCATGTTTATTGTAAAAAATATTTTAGAGCCTCATTGTACTCATCTTCTTGTGAGTGAGCGCATCATCACATCTCTTCTCAGAGATAAGCCACCACCATTCTAGCAAGCTTGTTTTCAGTCTCCATTTTATAGTTTTTGCATATTTATTTATTTTATAGAAGTCAGTTTTACTGTATCTCTATTATTTTTCATTGTGTCTCTATGTTAATAATAATACTAATCTATGTTTGTTTCATTATTCTCATAAAATCCGGATAAGTGGTATCATAGTGGTTTGTTCCTTGACATTTTTAATGCATGTCTCCGACGAGGTTAGTGTACAAAGAGTTGGTTCTCGATCTTATTTCTCTTGAGGACAAGAGATCTCGCACACCCAAGATAGATTCCATGGTAGGAGAAAATAAATATGATGGGATAAGATACCTTTTCAAAATGTTTCTCGAGGAAGCCCTCATGCAATAGAGGAACGAGATGATGGATATGTTTGCACAAATCCTTCGACGACTACTAATAGGTGATACATCTTCCTCGAGCGGAGGTGTTTCCCCCTTCAAGGTACATATCAACTTTGATATTCCTATATTTGAAGGTTAGATAGACGCAGATGTTGTAGACAAATGGTTGAATATGCTAGAAGGGTAATGTTTTGTCCATAACTTTTTGAATAGAGAAAAGATTACTTATGCACTCTTGAAACTCATCCTCCATGTTAAATATTAGTGGGATATTTTCTGTGAGAAAAAGAAAAAAAATGAAACCTCATTATTTACAGTCACACTCACCTGGGAATCCTTCAGGGATGCTACTAAGGAACAATACTACCCTATTGGAAGTTATGACGACCTGTATACAAAATGGACCACACTACGATAGGAAAGGGACTAAGCAGTTCTAGAGTTAACAAATATCTTCCATACCGTGTGCACGAAGCTGGGTATCAAAGATTCTGACTGACATCTGGTGCTCAAGTACTGTGGTAGTCTTCATATATACATCCAAGAAGAAATGGAGTTTTTTTTATATCTCATCCTTATGCGTGGCTTATCGACATGTCATCAAAATCGAGCATAAGCTTAAACAAAAGACATGGTAGTTTGGGTCTGAGAACCCCTCACAACAGAAGTAGGGAAAGGGTGGCCCCAACCTATAGAACAAAGGGTAGAGAAAATATGGACAGCCTGAGGATGACCAGTCTAAGATGCAAACAAAGAAGGACAATGGAAAGATGAAGAAAGATACCGGGAAGTGGTGCAACTTCCATAAAATACCCTAGCATAACACTATTGATTTCTTCTCAAAGCAGTCATCGGTGGCTAAGGTGAAAGCCTTTGAATCAGATGCAGGTTTTGAATCTGAGTCAGAACCAGAAAAGGGGATATGGATCATTGACGCGAAACCTAGTGCCACTATTGCTACCACCAAGATCCATCCTGTTGAACCTGATGAGCCAGAGGAAGGAGAGCACCTATTTCATTCACATATGTGGGTGAAAGGCACCCCGCTGCACTTCATTATTGATAGCGGTAGCCAAAATAACCTCATCTCAATGGAGGTCATCAAGCAGTTGGCCCTACCGACAATGCCACACCCACAACCCTACACCATCATATGGATTTTCCAAGGAAGTTATCTTAGTGTCAACCAACAATGCCTCCTATCCTATGACACCAAGCCCTTCAAATATGAGGTATTATGTGATGTTGGTCCCCTTTAATTTTGTGATATTATTTTATGAAAACCTTATTTATGGAAACATCATGTTGTATATGAGTCTAGGTCTCGTAGTGTTATTATCACTTTAGAGAGGAAATTGTAAAGGATACCCGAGGTAGTCCCACCTAGTTCCATTTCCTTGACCTCTTCCAAGAAATGCAGGAAGGTCACCTCTCATACTGGGAAGTTTGTCTTCTTCGTGATTCGCTCTCAAAGTGAGCAAAAAATTGCATCCACATCAAAGGCCTCCACGACCAACCTCTCCACGCAATAGAATAAAGTAGATAAGGTCATGGAATAATACAAAAACATCTTCTCCTCACCTAATGGGGTACCTATGCGCTGTCGGTTCAAGCATTCCATCGATCTGACCCCCGACGCACCACTACCCAATGGGCCAATCTATCGCCACTCTCTGTTAGAAAATGAGAAGATCAAGCATCAGATCCAAAAACTGCTCCAAACGGGTCACATCTAACCCATATCATCACATTGTGGAATCCCAATCATGTTTGTGTAGAAGAAATACGAGACCTGGTGACTCTGCATTGATTACCAGGCCCTAAATAGAATCAAAGTGAGGAACCAATACCCAATTCCCTGAATCAATGATCTCCTTGATCATATCAATGGGTCCAAATACTTCAGTAAGATTGATCTGAAGTCTAGCTACCATCATGTCTCAATAGAGAAGACATGTGTATGGAAGACTGCCTTCAAGTTAAAAGAAGGTATTTTTTAATGGATGGTCATGCCCTTTGGTTTGAAAAATTCCCCAACAACTTTCATGAGGATAATGGACGATATCTTGTAGCCTTTCAACAATTATTTTGTAGTGGCGTATCTGGATGACATCCTAATCTACAACAAGACTTGGGTGCAATACTTGCAACATATTCAACAGGTTCTGTAGACTCTGCGACAACACAAGCTATATTCCAACTTGGATAAATTCTCCTTCGGCATGGACAGGGTCCAATACCTAAGATAAATTGTCAATGAGCATGTGGATCCATCCAAGATCCAGGTCATTCGTGATTGGCCAACCCCAACCACACTCACTGAGCTTCAGAGCTTCTTAGGCCTTGCCAATTTGTATTGCAGGTTCGTGTTGGGATTATCCCATATTTCATGGGCCCTCAGCCAAGTAACCAAGGGTGGTGGTAAGGAAAAGTTTGTGTGGGGTATGTCCCAACAATAAGAGTTCAATGATTTTAAGTAGTTCTTGTGCTCAATCCTAGTGCTTTCATTACCTGACCTGCAACAACCCTTTGAGATTGAGGCAGATGTTTCAAACTATGTTGTGGGCATACTTCTCACTCAACACGACCACCCCATGGCCTATCATAGTGAGACACTATTAGATGTCGTCCATAAGTACCCTAATTACGACAAAGAAACATAATCCATTATCCAATACTACCACCAGTGGAGGCATTACATTCTCGGGAAGGAGAAATTCATCCACATTGATCATAAGTTATTTCAATTCATGCAGAGATAAGGTAAATTACATAATGAATACCATAAAAAGTGGTACACATACTTACAATAGTTCCACCTCAACAATAAGTATAAGACAAGAAGTACCAACCATGTCATTGATTTCCTTAGCCGAAATCCATTCACGAAACTCACCACATTGCTAGACTCTTACGACCATGAGACCTCTAGATGGCCCCAAGTCTATGAGAAATATCCTGACTTCGCCACCACCTACTATATGTTGGGAGAAAAC
Organism: Picea glauca; assembly: GCA_000966675.3. NCBI lineage: Eukaryota > Viridiplantae > Streptophyta > Pinopsida > Pinales > Pinaceae > Picea > Picea glauca. Next base: position 778,935 of record JZKD02S1399293.1, read on the forward strand.
ACAACTATCACTAATTTCCATCTTCAGGACGAGCTATTGTGCCATCTAGGCCATCTCTGTGTTCCATCAAGAAAGTGAGAAAAGATGATTTTGGAATCCCACTATAGTCAGGTGGCAGGACTCTTCGACGTAGAAAATACAGTGGCAATTCTACAAAAACATTTCTATTGGTCGAAACTTTGACATGATGTCAACAAGTATATCAGGTCATGCATTTCTTGTGCTATTTCCAAACTCACCACTAAAAAACAAGGCATGTAAAACCCTCTGCCTACTTCTAACATACCCTAGGAATCCATATCAATGGACTACATGTCGGGCATTACGTCCACCAAGCAGGGAAATGACTATGTTTTTTTGGTTGTTGATCACTTTTACAAGATGGCGATTATGGTTGCCTGTAATAAGAGCATCACAAAGGAGGCCACTACCAAGATATTCTTTGAATGAGTGTGGGTACATTTTGGGATAGAAAAAACCATTATCTCATATCGGGACATTCGGTTCCTCAAAAAATTATGGTCAACCTTTGGTCACTTTTGGACATCACACTCACCAAATCCACTGCCTCCCATCCCTAGACGGATGTCCAAACCGAGTTCGTCAACTGGATTATCATGCATATCCTACACATGTACAATTCCAAGCGCCCCCTCACATGGGATGATATTCTTCCATATGTTTATCACAACTACAATATATCCATACATAGCTCAATCAGCCAGAGCCCCTTTTAGGTGGGGTTGAGATTTCAACCATTGGGTCCCATGGATGTTGAACTACCCCTTGCGGCCACCCAAGCAGACTTGTTCCATGCTCCAACTGAAGATAAATAATCCAACCAGTTCATTGAGTGGATCCATCACATCTTCCAACAGGTTCAATATATTTTGTAGAAGTCCAATGCCAAGTACAAGAAGCTCCATGGTCAACACTGGGTGCCACATAAGTTTTAGGTGGAATACAAAGTCTAGTTGCACTTGCAAAAAGAAATCCTTACAGGGCCCCATCGAAAGATTCTTCCACTCCGCTATTGACCTTACACCACCACCAAGGCTATGGGTGAGAATTATTTTGAGCTCAACATTCCTCCCTTCCTTTGATTTCACCCAATGTTCATTGTGGATCTCCTTCGGCCATATTTTCCACAATTATTGGACACCTTAGAGATACCAGAACAATGGACACCAAAAAATATCAACCCTGACTGCATGGAACATGCATCCACTGATTATATTGTGGACACATAGGTCAAGGTCACTCGCCAACATAGGATCCATCTTTATCAGGTTTTCAAAGTAGGGCAACTCCTGCACCAAGGCAAGTGGCTCACCCGGGGCCAAATTTAACAAAAAATTCCTCATCTGATGGGAGAAATCAATGCAATGAAGACGATTGGTTCATAAGGGGTGAGTATTTATCCAGGTGGATATCAGTGGCCATCCACCTATTCCAACTGGCTCATCTTGGCAGTTTTTTAGTTTGACAATTTTTTTCTAGTTTTTGGGTCCTGAACTTCCGGGGTCGTTTTGAGGCCCTAAACAACATTTTTAGGGCTTTCCACAATCAAACTATAGAAAACATCAAAATTTGACAACATAATGTCTATTCCTCAGATATACCTTTCCAACGGGCTATCGTGTTCCTAAAACAAAGATCATATGCAAAAGTTACAACCCCAGGAAGTTGATGTACCAACTTACCCCAACAGGGCCCTCATAACTTTTGGCACTTCATATCCTAGGGTTAGGTTTTTGGATGTATAGGGTTTTGGAATTCATGTTTAATGTAAAAATGATTTTAGAGCCTCATTGTAATCATAATATTGCGAATGAGTGCAACCGTCACATCTCTTCTCAGAGATAAGCCACCACCATTATAGAAAACTTGTTTTCAGTCTACATTTTACAGTTTCAACATATTTATTTATTGAATAGAAGCTAGTTTTATTATATCTATTTTATTTTTCATTGTGTCTCTATGTTAATGATAATAATAATCTATGTTCATTTCATTCTTCTCATAAAATATGGATCAGAGAGGTCCATTGGGGGTGTTAAAAACAACTTGGTGTTGGGAGAGTATAGATTGGAGGAAGGGATGCATAGAGGTTGTCCCAACAACTTGAATGGAATGGATTTGGGAAATAATTCTAGAATGACATTTTTTAAGTAGATTTTCCATTTGGTGGGAATTGATGATCTCAGGGGAGCCTGTTGTGATGCATTGGAAGTTATATTGTTGTCCCTCCTTTTGGAATTGCATGGTTAAGTCCAGGGATGATTTTAAGGATGGAAATTTATTTTAAAATGTAGAAACCTTGGCGAATCTTACTAATCCTTCATATGACAACTATAAATGTTTGGCGATATTTTTGTAAAAATATTCAAATTTCTAAGGATTTTATATAATTTGTATAAACTTTTGGCAATTTTTAAGGTAAAATGATTTTATCCTATAGAATTTGGGCGAATCATTTTTAGAATAGCGAATCTCATTTTGGCAAAAACCATGGAAAAATAGCCCATGAGCAAAATTTAGCCCCTAAAATAATCCCTGGTTAAGTCCTTAAAATCCATGGTGATGGGGCCAAGAGTGTGTAACCATTTAATGCCAAGAATAATTTCACAACCTCTCATGTCGATGAAAAACATATTATATTTCAGGTGGTACTAACCAATTTGTAGGTGCATATTTTCACAATGCCCCCCACATTTCATGGAACCGCCATTGCAATCATGATTTGAAAATTGTTGACTACACAAATATAACAATTGATTTCTCTGGCAATGTGGAAATGAATAAAATTATGGGTGCTGCCACTTTCATCTAAGATGATGAATTTTCTATGTTTAATGTATCCAATTAACTTGAGGGTTTAGGGAGTGTTATCCCCAACTCCTAGGGATAAATAAGGATATGATGTCTCGAGGCCCTCAGGTTTCATAAATGTAGTACCGAGAGACAACTTGACCAATAGTTTCCACTTGCACACACGGAGACCCACCTCGCCACCACAACCCCAGGTTGATCATAATGGTATCCACCACATCAGCTTCCATCTAGAAGACATTGGATCTTGATCCATGAGGTACAATTCACATATTATGGTGAGTGCCATTTCAATATTTGAGGCATTTGTGTTTGTTTCATCTATTACTACTTTTTATTATGTGACATTTTCTTGGACATTATGTTATTTTCCCCATTTCACTTTGGTGGTTGACATTGCTCCCTAGTAAGTGGGTCACCCTTAGGGATAGACATGCTACTGGGAGGTCCTTTTTATGAGTAATCATACCATTCTTGACCATAAGTTTCACTTTCCACACTTCATCCCCTCATCTCCTCACCTTTTGGGTTTTTCGGGCATATTGACCCAAGAAGGGTTTGTCCCTCACTTCATGGGAAGAAGGGGTTGAAGGCCTAGAGGCTTATAGATGAAAAAAGATAAAATAAAAACCATTAACCTTCTAGATGCTTTCCCAGGGATCCAAAGGACAATGAAACGTCTCTCATAAAAAACTAATGGGACCTGTAGAATAATGATTCATAACAAATGTCAACCAGGGAGGAGCATGTGTGAGAACTATATTTTATTTCTTAGGTAGAAGCCCTACACATGTTTCCAAATTGGGGAATCATGATGTGACTAGGGTAGAGTCAAGGTGGGCACAACGTTTTCATTCTTAGGTAGAATCCCCTCCTTGGCTTCAACCTGGAAGCATCCTAAAAGAATAAAAGGAAACAAATGGGCTCGAAAAAAATTTGCATTGAAAATGAAGGTGCAACACACCCTCTACAAAAGCACCCATAACTGAGACACTAAAGATGTTAAGAACCAAATATCAATATAGCATAGAAAAATCTCAGAAAAAGTACTGAATGACTTGAAAAAGAGATAATTTCAGATAATAAGCCTCTTCGAGGGGGAAACCTCCTTTTACCCCACTTAAATGTTCAAGTACAAGATGATTCAAAATGAAAATGTCTCCTTGG
>JZKD02S1399293.1:797460-807502 GCA_000966675.3 Picea glauca
GTGCTAGAGAAACCAGAGAGTTGGAGCTCTCAAACAAGTTGCATCTTGTAAAACAGAGGTAGCAGCCTCACATTGAGTTGGTGCTCAATTGTAAATGATGTACAGAACATAAAAAAAATTGCCTATCATTTTGAAGAAGAAGAGCTTTTCTCCCTTTATGGGTTTCCTCGTGAAAATCTGTCTCTGTGTGTATTTTATGTGTGACTGATGATCTTTACGCTTACTGTCCATATGCTGTATGATTGCTTGATGACACATGAAGAAATATTAATAATTATTTAAAAGGTATAAAATTGTTTAAGCATATAAACAACTAATTCACCCCCCCCCTCTCAGTTGTTTTAGTATTTCCAACAAGGTATAACCCTTCCTAGTGTGGCCAATCCCAATGCCCAAACTAGGGTAGGGGAGATGAGAGTAGTAAATATGGAAAGTGGTAAGTATGAAGGGAACGAACGATGACTTTTCATAGACCCACCCAATGGAAACCCAAACTAAAGGGAAATCAACTCACTAGGGCACTATGCCACCATTCCAGGTATGAATGAGGCAAAGAGAATAATTTCCAAGCAAATGTCATGAAATGAAGAAGGATTCAATAAAAAATATTCAAGTGCTTAAAAAATTAGAGTGATACATACCATGATACATGGACTCGTTACCTCAAGGAAAAAGAGTCACTGCTACTTCAGGACTAGGCTTATGCGATGGATACTATTGATGCTGATAAATGGACTACACTGAAGAAAGGAGGGGCACTATGGGGCAATGCTCAAGTTTCATGGCTCTTGGTACTCCATGTCTAGGACCTATGGACCTCAATATATGATCTCCTTAGTTATCCCTAGGCTAGGGGATAATAATATATACAAGGATATGTGTGTGTATTACACACATAATGCGATGGATTGGAGTTGAGGTACGTGATCCCCAAAAGTATGATGGACTAACATATATATATTATTTTGTAAAATAATTTGATTTGCATATACCATAATAGTAGAGATTGCTAGCTTTAGATGTTGTGATGAAAGTGAATCCTGCAAGGTAGTGGGTTGCACATAAGGATAGAATAGATAATTCACAGTGATGAAGAAGTCTATTATAGGTCAAGTTCAGAACAGAAGCCGAATATACTATGTAGAAGTATAATGGGTTGATTTTTCCTATAGATCCTCTTACATAGTACACCGTGACATGGAGATCAGTACTGAAGCAAGAATGGATGCACTTGTTTGTACACACTCTAGATACGATCCCAAAAAATTGGTATATAGAACTGGAAGTATGAAAAGTAACAACAGACTAGGAATATGTTACTTGTAGCTTCAAGGTAACTTTCAATTTTGAATATGATGGCCATTCGGTAGACACAACTCTGCATATTATGAAGAAAAATATATTTACATTGGAAGACTTTATGGGACCAATACCATTATCTAATGCGTCTAGATCTTCTGTGACTGTTCAAGAGGTTTTGGAATGCTATAACATTGTTGGAGAATACTAGGAGGACGAAGACCAGAAACTGAAGGAGGGAGGGTGATAGAGGGTCCCGAGCTTGAATGTTTCATGTATGAAAGGTCATTGAGAATGCACAAGGTGAATATTGGTATGAAGGATAATCCCAAGTTAAAAAACATTGGAGATTAATGGAATGAAGAAACTATCTAGAAAATTGTTGATTTACTACGCGAATACTAGGACCTTTTCCCAACTACATTTTAAAAAATGAAAGGGATTTCTAGGGAGCTAGGGGAGATGAGGATCCCTTTGAAGCTAGATTCCAAGCTAGTGAAGTATAGACCGTATTGATTGAATTGAATATATAAGTAAAAACTGAAAGAAAAACTAGATAGGATGCTAGAAGCTAGGATTATTAAACCTATTGCAAAGTCATAATGGATCAGTCTGATGGTGGTACAAGACAAGAAAATGGGTGGAATCAAAATGTTTGTGGATCTACGGAAATTGAATTATGCTTGTTTACATGACTTGTTTCCTACCTCGTTTATAGATGAAGTTTTGGAGAATGTAGGAGGACAGAAAGCTTACTCATTTATTGATGGATTCTTTTGGTATCATGAGATAAATATTGTGCAAAGGAAGGAGCATCCACATTGCAGATGAAGAAACCATGCACTAACCAAGAATCAGTGCCTGTACAAGAAGAAACCCTGAGAGAACATACATCAGATCTAGTAAACTTTCCAAGGGCATATGTGTCACCCAAAAAGATAACAACAAAGCGAGTTAGACTTCCCAAGGAGCCGAAGTAGGACCTAGTTACATCTGTGATTCCATATGGGGTCACTATTGAGGGAGAGATGTTGGGTGTAGTAGGAACTCTGCAACTGTTATACCATGATCTTATATATCTAAATAAATTTATGAAGTTAGCACCAAAAAATTATCTGTGCATAAAAATCATCCCAGACTCACTAGTACTCATAGTCGAGCCACAGGAGTGGGAAACAAGATTACAACGAACAAGAATATTGAACCTGTTGGAGATCCCACACTTTGGAAGAAGTGCATAAATTAACATATGCATCAAGTTACTATTAAGTTGTGTTCATAGAGGTTTCATCTAGTTGGACAGGCTAGTTTCGATCGACACCCAGCTTATCGTGCAAATTATAGGATTGTCGTCAGCAAGGGAAGACCCATTACCTTTATTCACGAATAAGACCGAAGAGAAAGAATTAGTTGAAAGGATGAAGGAAAAATACGACACACACATATATGTTTGTGGATTGGTGTTGTCCCTTGACCAAGTTTTGAGGAATACTTGGTCATAGTTGATCGTTTTTGGGACTTTGATGCCCTATCAAAGAAAGCGCGCAAGAGAAGCAAAGATCATGGGATCTCGACCCACTTTGGGTCCTTTTTTGGTTTTTGGGTTAATGTAACGGGAAAGTAATGTCGGCCCGTGGGTTTACCCACACTTAGGCCCACTTTTGTATGTATAAATAGATGCATAGGCGAAGTAAGTAGGGGGCGATAAGTTGGATCTATGTGATCAAAGAGTTGTAAGTAAGCTAAGTGTTGGTAATGAATGTAAATGCTCTGTGCATATTGTAAGAGGCTAAGTGCAAGATATTGTAGAAGGCTCTGTGCTTTTAGTGCAAGGAAGAAGGATCTAGCAAGTTGCGCAAATCTTCTTGTTGGCAGCCAATTCAATTTTTTCCATTGTCCTATCAGCTGCCTACACCTATGTCTTATGAACTTCAAATTGTCATCGCATTTTTCAAATAGACAATATTTTCATTTCTTGCAACACTTGCAAATTGGTCTCTATTTAGTTTTCACGACTGTAAGCGTGAAAACCTCTCCTGTCATGGTCACATTTCGATTACTATTTGAATTGTCGTAATCTTTTTATTTATATTTTCTATGGCACTTACCTTTGGTTTATCGTTATGTGGCTGAAAGGATTTTCGAACTATGCCTATTTGGACATTCTTATATTTGCATAACTTGATTTTATTAAACTTGTGAGGCATTGAACATATAAATTTATATTTTTGTGACTTGCCTAGTCATTGAACTGCATAAGGGTCGTAATTTATTTTTGTTTTTATATACGACATGATCCTTATAATAATCTTTTTATGGCTCTTGGCTTGTAAGTTTTATAAGTGGCAATTGGCACAATGGTTTAAAAAACTTTTGATTAAAACATTTATACAATGGCGTGTGTTTAACATTTGGGTTTGATTTTATGTTGAATGACATTGGTTTGAAAATTATAGTTAATGGCGCGTTGGCATATCACTCACCGTTGATTCTTTGGTTGTTCAAATGATAAGTTTTGAACTATGCTATGATTGATTGAATAGAGGATTAATTCGCCGGTTGTACTTTGCCATTACTATTATGCATGGCGGTGAATAACTCCACCACCCTCACATGTGCACATTAATGCTTCCCCTTTGATCGTTCGTAGCTATTAGGCCAAATGAATCTGCGCCTGTGTATTGGGGAATTCAACCCAAACCCTTACCATGTGATCGCACCATGGCTCCAGTCGTGAGGGCTGAACCTAATGGTAGCCAGGCTCTGTTGATGGTCGACAGTGCCCGCAGTGACCTTGATGAAAATGGGTGGCTCCCGTTCATACAAAAATTTGAGGGTTTTAACCTCTGCATTGCTAGGCAATTCGCCATGACCTTTGATGGTTGTCAAGCCAAGGTCGGCGGTGTTCAATTGGAAATTGATGAGAAGTTTATCAGTCTTTCTACAGGTTTGCCTGCCACTGGACAAAGATGGTCCAAGAATTGCAAAGTAGAGGAGGTCCCTTGGACACTGCTCTTCTAGTTGCGTAAGGTTAGCTCCTGTGATAAAGGTCTGCCCGTGACCATGCTGAAATAGCGTTGGCATGATTTATTGATGATAATCAAACAATTTATCACCTACGAAGGTTAGTATGGGTTTTTTTTCTTACACCACCTTCATTTGCTTATGGTTTTTATGGGTTATGATCTCAATATGCCATATTATTTGCATAGAAGCCTGTTTAAGATGTCAAAGAAATACAAAAGGAACCAGGCTGATAGTAGCCTTTTTCATTATGGGTTGGTTAAGATTATTGTGGTCTACCATTTGATTCTGAGCGGAGATTGTTGGAGTAGTTTCATGGCTCGCAACGGTTTTGAGGATTTGAACCCTCCACAGGTTGATAAACCTGTGGTGAGCGAAGACAAGTTTGTACCCCCGGTACCCTATAGCATCCTGCTACCTAAACCCTTGCCCGACTCACCTATTGACCTACCCCACTCTGTGACTAAGGATGTCGAGACTGTTAAGCCTTTGGGAAAGAAGCCAAAAGAGAAACCCACTGCAAACGCCAAAGGAAAAAAGACTGCCCGGTTAATTTCTCGAATGGAAAGGAACAAGTTGAAACCTCATGTCAATCCTGATCCTATCATGTTGAGCGAGGACTCTGATTCTGAAGTGGAGTGTTTCTTGGCTAGCGAGTACCCCTATTCGGAAGGTCTGTGTGCCGAACCCTCGTATGAATTTGTGACAAACCTACCCGCCTTCCTACAAAATGACCCTAACTACCCAGGCATTAAGCTGCCTTGTGAAACCCTCGGTCATTCATCCAAACCCTCTCCTTCTCTGTTGAAATCTACAGTGCCACCCTGTGATCAATGCAGCTCGTGGTTAGAGAGGTATTACCTTGATGTCCTGATGCTACAATCGAAAATTCACTCTTTGGAAGACCAAGTTGCACGAATTACCAGTCAAAATTCTAAGCTACAAGCCACTGATAAGAAACAAAGGACGACATGCTCTATTTTGTTTAAAAATGTGGAATCAGCTACAACGGTCGTGAATTCTAAGTTGGCATAATTTGAGTAGTCTCTCACAGGTATGTTTCGATATCGCTTGTTCATATAACGAATTCGAATTTGGTTTTGAATAGCTCTGATTACAACGTGGATTTTCTCTGTCACATTATATGCATTCTGTACATAGCCATACTTTGATTAAATGGAAGTTTGTTTTCCCAGTTTAGCTTCGATTTGATTTTCATCGATTTGTTGGATCTTGGTGTGGATTTGATTGGTTTAATTTAGCTAAAATGAATGCTCTGCTGCTATTTGAAGTCATTTGTATCTATTCTAGACACAAGCTATTTCTCATTATCAATTTTAAACACAATCACATTTCGGTTCGATTTGGTTATAATGTATACAGAATGATTGGCAATAATGGTTAACTGTTACGGTTTTATGTTCATATGATTTTTGACCAACAGGGATACAATTTGATTTATGTTCAATATGTTTCTGTTAGTATGCATCCAAATCGAGAATAGATTTGATTCATAACAATTATACCCAGCCGGTTAATTCGCATTGGTTTACTTGACTATGTTGTCAGTTGGATTCATATTGTGATGAACATGTTGTTTGAATTTGATTTCAAGAACGAAATTGATTGTATCCAGGTCCACGATTTGCTTCTATACTAAACCCAGTCGTGATTTGTTTTGATTATTTTCCCAGTTGATAATTATAACCTCTGTTGATTCTATTAATATTGTGATCATGATTTATCGATCCTGTCTGTTGAACGTGCAAGGATCAATCATGAAATTGGTTGGGTTGATGCTGTTACATATGATTTAGTTTACCCATGATCGTAACAGTCTTTCCATCTTTGTATTTAATTAAAACGATACGAATCTTATGATACATCATTATAGCTATAATGAATGGATGATGGTTGTGTTGGATTAGATCGTATCACATACAGTATGACTCATTATTGATTTCGTTCGATATGAAACAGTCTTGTTACTGTTTGACCCGATTTTATGGTAAAATAAAAACAGAGTATTCTCACCCCTGTTTTCATTTGAATCACTTTAGATTATGTTTAATATTGAATGATAAAAATGATAAAATCATTAGTGATTCGTTTTGAGTGATCAGTTCGGAACAAAATTGGTTTTAATCATTTTAAAGAGATTTGATTTGATTTCGATCCTGATTCTGTATGCTATTTTAGACTAGCTACAAAATCAGATGATTCTGTAGCTAAGTCTGTAAGATTAGATTTTTATTGTTTTGTTAATAAAATATCTTTCTAATTTGTTATTTTTGGTCCATTGCAGATGAATTCGAAATTGCAGTGGATTTGATGAGCAGTTAGGGGATATTTGAAATATTTCACTTGCATTTTAGTTTCCTAGTTTAGTTGATTTTGGGAATATCTTCCCAGATTATGTAAACAGTTTGATATTATCCACAGGGAAGTTTTACCTTGTGGAAAGACTTATATATACTTATTATTTTGTAATAATGTTCATCCTCATTCATGGGAGAACAAGGATATGGAATTTTAATACAGACTGAGACATAATTTGATATTCTGCTACAACTTTAGCTTTCATAATATCAATATTTTGTTTTATGTTATGTGTATCTATTTGCATCTGGTTAATGACTACTTTAGCTATCTTAATCATTCGCAAATGATATAATTTAATCATGGAAATCCATATTTGATTTCTTCCAAGTATATAAAAAACATAGCAATTGCTTGATTCAGTTTATGAATGGCAGATTTCTCTTCTTCATAAGTTGAATTATTAAGTATAAGTTTTTGCATAACAGGTTTCCCTTATTGYAGAGATTTRTAAATCAYATAATTGTTATGATTTTTTATGTCTTGTTTRTCCTGTAAACAACTCAAAGAGCATTGCAGMTTATCGTTTACGAGAAGCYTYTGGATCWAYCKGGTGCGAGTTTCCTTCCTCCGACCAGCTTCGAAGTCATCATAMACAGGRCAAATTGGGAGYGTTTCCAGGTCAGTTAGTYMCTTGTTTGTTTACTATTTTTATTAGTAGTTTAGTTTAGATATAAGTTTAGTTAGATTTATAGGTAGAATTAGTATATTAGATTGTTTAATTTCAGTAAATATATTAGATCGTTTAATTTCGGTAAGTTTTATTTCTTATTCATAAAATCATAAAATCAAAAATATATCTCTAGCTGTCTTAGGGTAGAAAACAAATGATTTTTACAGGTTTTATTCAAATCTGCAAGTTGTAGATATTGTATATTTGTGAATAAGTTGTAATTCAGTTAGTAATTAGATGGTTAATTATTAGAGTTAGTATAATAGTAATTAGTAGCTTGTATATAGATTAGTTAGAGTATTTTATATTAGTTTTAGTTTAATTCATTTAGTAGTTTGTTTTAATTAGATTAGTTGGTATTAGTTTGTTTTATTTATTGTTAGTTAGTTTAGTTTGTTTTATTTGTTTTAATTAGATTAGTTAGTTTAGATTAGTTTTCTCTTTGGTTTCCTTAAGACCTTAGAGCGACCAATGGAGCCGTTAAACTTGCCAGGGTGGTTCATTCCAAACGACTTGGGTTATTAGACAACCCCAGACCGGTTCCACTCTCTTAGTTGACGGACGATCAATTTCGCCTGTCAACAAATGGTGCTAGAAGGAGGGCCTGAACTTAATTAATGGAACGAGGCGGTCGCAAGACTCCTCCACCCCCTAATCGCTCACCTATAGTGACTAGAAGTTGTTCACATGATAATATTCCCCTTCAAACAACAACTACTTCAACCGAAGATCGACAGATCACAGTTGAGACAACAACCCCTAATCCTACAGGTGGTGACTTGGAAGAGATTGTCCACCGATCTCTTATTAAAACACATAGTGCCTTAGCTAGTTTGAGGCAACCAAATTGTCTGTGGGGTCGACCTTTAGACTTCTTTGATATCAGAAAACAATTAGGTGACACTAACCTCACTGTGAATCCTACAGATCCAATCACAAATCCTACTACAGGAGGATCTGGGATACCTCCTTCACCACCTCCCTCATCTCCTTCCTCTTCTGGAGGAGATTCCTCTTCTGACGAAGGAAATTCACCTTCTCGTCCTTCTACACGCACTACCACAATGGAAAATTAGAACAACCTTGCTAGACCCTGGTTGGACCAGAATGCTATAGCTGTACCTGGAGCCCAACACCCTTTACCCAAGCACCCAGAGAAATGGCTTCCCAAGTTTGATCCCGATTCAAAACAGATATCCGAAGATCATATCAAAAAAATTTATGTTAGCCATCAGACTCCGTAATGTTGAGCATGAAGACGTCATCTGTAGGTTGTTCCCTTATAGTTTTGAGGGTAATGCATCCACTTGGTACTTTTCCCAACAACCGCACACCATAGTGTCTTGGGAAAAGTTTGAGTCATGCTTTTTGGAAAAATTCGGAGATGGTAAACCTCCAGAAGTCTTAGTCATGGATCTTTCGAGCTTAAAAATGAACCCAAAAGAAAAAGTTAAATATTTTAATCAAAGATTCTTAACGCTTAAAAATAAGATCCCTGTAGATTCTATGCCTGCTGAGAGTCTTGTGATAGTTTACTACACTAAATCTTTACATCAAAGTATAGCTATTTGGGTTAAACGATCCAAAAAGGCCACATTGTTGGAAGCCTTCGAGGAGGCTACTCAGATTGAAAAAGATATACTTAGCCTTAAGGACTCTTCTAGCAATGAAACTGAGACTGTTTCTTCTTCCAAAAAGAAGATTGAAATTCTCCCCAGACCCACACAAAGCAAAACACAACCTGGAAACTCTGATTTGGAAAATTTAACTAAAGTTGTACAAAAATTGTCTAATCAAGTTATAGATTTAAAAAGGTCAACTGAAGAAGCTTCCTCGAGTAAAGGACCCTACAAACCTCCTTTCTGAAAGCCTTTTCCTACCAACTGGCCTAATCCAAACCCCGAAGGTTTGAACCTAGAAAGTTTGCAATGTGCTCTTCAGACAATTCTAGAAGCCTAAGATAACTTGATGCCTCCTGAGATCCCTCAGGAGGAGGTTGAACAGGAAATAGTACAAGAAGAAGAGTCTTCTCCAAACATCTTTGGACATTTCTCGGACAACATCTTTCAAGTCAACTTCGAGACTATTCACCCTTATAACACTAGGCGTAAGACAACAAACAAACCTCTTGCCGAGAACACTACAACTTCACCTCCAAAGCCATCTAAATCAGTTGAGCCAAAACAGAGTAATGTCAGCCCTAAATTAGATTATGATGTTGTTGAAGATCTTAAAAAATTAAGGGCCAACATTTCTATTTATGAGTTGTTAAAGTTTCCATTTTTGTTACAAAAAATGTTGCAAAATATTTCAGAGAACGACAAAAATGGTAATTCAAATGGTAACAAGGTTGTGCAAAGCAAAGTTCCACAGAAGACTTCCACTAAAAATAATCTTGATTCTCAAGATAAAGGAAGCCTGCCTGTAGTTCCTGTAAATAATGTAAATAATGTAGATAAAGTAGCATTAGAAACTACGAGTAAGAAACCACAAGCTACTACTACTCGCAAGAATGTACCTCCTTTTCTTTTAACTTTCGAAATTTTCAACAGAAATGTTAAGTTCCTAACCCGCACATAGGTAGATCAATGTATTCAGATGTAATAAAGGTCAATATTAATAAGACCTTTCAATAAAATAGAATAAGGCGGATGTAAGAAGACCTAA
>JZKD02S1399293.1:813242-835854 GCA_000966675.3 Picea glauca
CATATTTAGTATAAATAAGGGTCGAGGGTATGAAAACCCTATCTTGGAGATTATTGTAACAGAGCGCTGCTCGACTGGAGGTTGCCCCCTCGAAGAGGCCTGTGAACATTTCTTTCTGAATCAAAGTGCTTTTCTATTGTTATTTCGCATATTATTTCTGTGTATTGATATAATTGTGGTGGATATTCCAAAAGTGTATGGTCTATTTTTGAGCAGGGACTGGTCGGAGCAGCTACATGGTTACTTCGCGACGGACTGGTCTCACTTATGGCTTCCAGAGAATGGTAAGCCCAATAGGATCAGGGTGAATCATGAGCGTTACCTTAAGTTCATGGTCACAGATTTGAATGACCCTAATGATCCATACATACCTCCTACTGATTCACCTGAAGTCCAAGGGATGGACACCTTCTTCGGAAACTTCATGGCCGAGGTTTCACTTATCAACAACCCGGAACAACAGTCCAAGATCATAGCATACATGCAACCAACAACTTCTATGCAACAGTCCCATGAGCCTGATGGAAATCAAATTTGGTCTCTATATTTCAATGGTTCCAAGTCTAAAGAAGGAGCTGGTGCAGGCTGCATCATTATCGATCCGACAGGTAATAAGACATTATTGGCTTGTATATTAGAATTTGAATGTACTAACAATACTGTAGAATATGAGGCTTTACTCCAAGGTCTCAGAAAAGATCTGGATATGAACATTCAAAATCTAGTTGTATTTGGCGACTCTGAAATAGTGGTTAGACAGGTAAGAGATTCTATACACTGTCTTTCCCCGCATCTCAAAAGTTACCAGTCTGAGGTATGGAGTTTAATGAACAAATTTTCTGCTTTCAATATAAATTTCATTCCTAGATTAAATAATGCTGAAGCAGATCTACTAGCTAATGTAGCCTCTAAACTTCTTCCTGCATAAGGCTTATCCCCAAACGCGTTCTCCGTCGAGCTATTGTTTCGACCATCTGTTCCTGACAATATTACAAACTAGAGAGTATTTGATGATGATCAGCAGATCATTAACTTTCTGCACATGGAAGAAACCTTTCAAGGCACAGTGATAGATGAACGCATGCACGGCGACAATTTGCACGATTTTACGGTAATACCTAATCCGAAATCTCATGAAGCTCTATTGGTCATGGTAAATTACATACCCAAATCTGTTGTTAGGTTAGAAAAGTTTTATGATTTTGAAGATAAATTTAAAAAGACGATCAATTGCAAAACTAATAGTTCCTCGTTGTCTTATGAAAAAGTCAATTTAGGGACTAGTGAAAATCCTCAGTGTATCAATCTAGGCTTGGGATGTTCTAAGAAAGAAAAAGATGCTTTTGTTAAATTATTTAAAGAATTCAAGGATGTCTTTGCATGGACTTACGATGATCTCAAAACATTCGATCCTAATATCATACAACATGTCATCTCGATGAAACCCCAAACCTTACCCTTCCAACATAAATTGAGGAAAATGCATCCTAAACTAGAACCGACCGTTCAAAAAGAATTGAATAAAATCCTAAGTGCTAAAATAAAATTTCCTGTTAGACACACTCACTGGGTATCCAACCTTGTCCCGGTTCAGAAGAAAAATGGGGAAATTCGACTTTGTGTCGATTTCCGAAACGTCAACAAAGCGTCTGACAAAGACAACTATCCTGTCCCTCCCATTGAACAGATCCTGCAACAGGTATCTGGTTCCGAGAGGCTATCTTTGTTGGATGGTTTCTCTGGATACAACCAAGTTTTGATGTCTTCGCCAGACCAACTCAAAACTACCTTCCGTACCCCGTGGGGCACTTATGCTTATCGCAAAATTCCCTTTGGATTGATTAATGCTGGTGCTACCTTTCAGAGAGCAATGGACATTGCTTTTCGGGGCTTAATAAATCACTTCATTGTAGTTTACTTAGATTATGTGACCATTTACTCTAAAAACAAAGACGATAATCTAGCTCACTTACGAGCAGTTCTGCTACGATGTTGTAAATACGGTATCTCCTTGAACCCAAAAAAGTCCATCTTTGCAGTAGAACAGGGTAAACTACTAGGGTTCATTGTGTCTAGTGATGGGATGATTATTGACCCCAAGAGGACTCAAGTCATCGCTAAACTCCCCCCTCCCACATCCAAGAAATCCATGCAGTATTTCTTAGGCCAGATTAATTTCGTGAGAAGATTCGTCCCCAGTTTCTCTGAAATAGTCAGGCCTCTACAAAACCTGATTAAGAAAGACACCCAATATCACTGGGGACCCACGGAAAATCAAGATTTTAATGACATAAAGAAGGCCATAATAGACGCTCCGTCTCTCATGAGCCTTGATTTCTCTCAAGACTTTACACTCTATACTTTTGCCTCTCATCGTTCATATGCCGCAATCCTAACTCAGAAGAATGCCGAGAACAACGAAGTACCCGTCGCCTTTATGTGCTCTGCTTTCAAAGGTGCTGAACTTAACTACCCAGTGGTTGATCGGCAAGCATATGCTGTTTTCAAATAAGTTAAGCATTTCCGGTCCTATCTTTTGAAGTCAAGGACGAAAGTCATCGTCCCCTACCCTACCGTAAGGAACTTGTTAGTGCAAAAGGAGTTAGGAGAGAAAAGAGCCAACTGGGTCACCTCCTTACAGGAGTATGACTTAGAGATCACCCCAGCACAGATCGTGAGAGGCCAAGGATTTTGTAAGTTGGTTGTTGATTCAGAAATAGAACGTCAAGAAGATAATGATATGTCAAACCTAGAACAATGCGATCAGAGTTTGATTTGTTGCGCACAAAATATCGTTAGTCCTTGGTATGATGATATTAGATTTTGCCTTGAACATGGATCATCACCCCGTCACCTTGACCCCGCCAAAAGAAGAGTATTGAGACTAAAGTCCGCCTCCTTTCATCTAGTTAATGGTATACTGTTTCGTCATAATTTTGACGGCGTACTGATGCGTTGTCTCGAAAAAGATGAAGCAGACAACGTCTTGCTTGAGTTGCATGCAGGAGAAGCTGGTGGTCACTTCAGTGGAGACACTACTACTCATAAGGTTTTAAGAGCCGGTTACTACTGGCCCACGCTTTTTAGGGATGCCCATGCTTTGTGTCGTAAATGTATCATCTATCAGAAAGCATCAGGGCGGTTGCAAAAACCAGCCTTCCCCTTGCAACTCGTTTTAGTAGATTCTCCTTTCCAACAATGGGACCTTGATATCATAGGTCTTATTAACCCTCCATCCTTACAACAACACAATTATATTTTGACAACCACAGACTACTTTACACGTTGGTCCGAAGCTGCTGTGCTAAGAACTGTCAACACCAGTCAAGTTATCGCTTTTCTAAATTCGAATATCATCACTCGTTTCGGTATCCCTGATTGTCTAGTCTTTGATAACGCTTCATAATTTTCTTCTCTTGAGATGAGCGAGTTTTCTTTGGAGAAAGGAATAAAGTTGAAGTATTCTTCTAGTTACTACCCCCAGGGCAATGGCTTAGCAGAATCAACAAACAAGAACATGATCAAAATTATCAAGAGAACCGTGGCTGAAAATCACAAGAACTGGCACAACGCACTACTAAACGCACTATGGGCTGATAGGGTAACACCCAAAGCCGCTATAGGTAACTCTCCTTTTTTTCTCGTTTATGGCAGAGAAGCCATTCTGCCACCTCACATTCTTCTTCCTTCACTTTAGTTGTCACAAAAAGTCCAAGAAGAAGATTGTCCTCCTTTAGTAAGACGCATTAACGCTTTGATGAAGTTGGAAGAAGTAAGAACCCAAGCTAAGCATAAATTAGACCAACATAAACAATTGATTAAAAGTTGGTTCGATTCTAATTCTGCTTCTGATAGGAATTTTGAAGAAGGCAATATCGTCTTAAAGTGGGACAAACCACACAAAGGAAAGGGTGAGCACACCAAGTTTCAAAACTTATGGCTTGGGCCATTTTTAATTGCTGAAAAGTTGGGTCCTAGTTCCTTTCGATTACAGAATCTTGAAGGGTAGCTTGACACCTATCCGGTGAATGGCCAAGCCCTGAAAAGATACTTTGCTTGATAACTACCCTTGTATATTATGTAAATATTTCGTTTTTGTTTGCATCTTTCGTTTTCTTTTTATTTTGGTTTTGATTTGAATTTATCGGTTTTTGTGTTTTTTTTGAAAATTATGCCCAACTGTACACTGAGCCATTCAGACAAAGACCATAGAAAAATTTCTTTGCTGAAATAACTTCTGAAAGTTTGTACAAACATCAGTGATATATTGCTAAATTGATATCTATGTTGGAAAATTTTGTCTTTTGAAAGAAGTTTACTGATTTCAATCTCTGAGCAAAGTTTGTCATGATCATCTATTATCTTTTTACGCTGTCCCTTTTCCATAAAGGAATGACTCAAAATATGTCTCCCTGTCATAGGAAGTGTTTTAGAAATAAAACATCTCTGGAAATGAATAAAGGACGGTGTTAAAAAAAATTCTGATGAGGTCTAAAAAAAATAAAAAAATAAAAATGTTAAAATATCAAGACTTTCAGCGTCACCCTGCTCAGCTATATATCTACAAAAGAAAAACAAAATAAAATTATTAATAAGAGCTGTGGGAAGTGCTTGTAAACCCGCCGGGATACTGAACAGGTCCGCTGGCAGTGGGTAAATGTGAGCATGGCGCCAAGACAACTTCGTCGGGGTACTGAACAGGTCCGCTGGTAGTGAAGCAATGTCGGGTACATGAAAATCTGTAAAAAATATGAGAAACCTCTTTAATGTCATTTATTCTAATCTAGAACTTCTTGATAGGATACAGATGTCAGAGTGGGTTAAATGGAAACCCTGTCGAGGCTATGGACGCCTGCTGGCAGCAGTGGCCATGCCAACAGTATTGAAGATTTTATCTTTAATATCGTGACTTGCTGACCTTAAGACTGTTATTGGTTTTCGTCTTTTAAAACACTGCTGGAAAAAATGATTAATGATGATGTTAGTACGATTTTTGGTTGTTGTTTTTAAGTTGAAATTTTCCTTGTTTTCCTAATCTGAATTTATTTCTTTTGACAGAGATAACTGCTTCTACCAGTGTGTCACCATTATTAGCAGCCAATTCAATTTTTTGCATTGTCCTATCAGCTGCCTGCACCTATGTCGTCTGAACTTCAAATTATCGTCGCATTTTTCAAATAGACAATATTTTCATTTCTTGCGACACTTGCAAATTGGTCTCTATTTAGTTTTCACGACTGTAAGCGTGAAAACGTCTCCTGTCATGGTCACATTTCGATTACTATTTGAATTGTCGTAATCTTGTTATTTATATTTTTTATGGCACTTACCTTTGGTTTATCGTTATGTGGCTGAAAGGATTTTCGAACTATGCCTATTTGGACATTCTTATATTTGCATAACTTGATTTTATTAAACTTTTGAGGCATTGAACATATAAATTTATATTTTTGTGACTTGCCTAGTCATTGAACTGCATAAGGGTCGTAATTTATTTTTGTTTTTATATACGATATGATCCTTATAATAATCTTTTTATGGCTCTTGGCTTGTAAGTTTTATAAGCGGAAATTGGCACAATGGTTTAAAAAACTTTTGATTAAAACATTTATGCAATGGCGCGTGTTTAACATTTGGGTTTGATTTTATGTTGAATGACATTGGTTTGAAAATTATAGTTAATGGCGCGTTGGCATATCACTCACCGTTGATTCTTTGGTTGGTCGAATGATACGTTTTGAACTATGCTATGATTGATTGAATAGAGGATTAATTCGCCGGTTGTACTTTGGCATTACTATTATGCATGGTGGTGAATAACTCCACCATCCTCACATGTGCAAATTAATGCTTCCCCTTTGATCATTCATAGCTGTTAGCCCAAATGACTCTGCTCTTGTGTATTGGGGAATTCAACCCAAACCCTTACCATGTGCTCGCACCATGGCTCCAGTTGTGAGGGATAAACCTAATGGTAGCTAGGCTCTGTTGATGTTCGACAGTGCCTGCAGTGACCTCGAGGAAAATGGATGGCTCCCGTTCATAAAAAAATTTGAGGGTTTTAACCTCTGCATTGCTAGGCAATTCGCCATGACCTTTGATGGTTGTCGAGCCAAGGTCGGTGATTTTCAATTGGAAATTGACGAGCAGTTTATCAGTCTTTCTATGGGTTTGCCTGCCACTGGACAACGATGGTCCAAGAATTGAAAAGTAGAGGATTTTCCTTGGACACTGCTCTTCCAGTCGTGTAAGGTTAGCTCCTATGATAAAGGTTTGCCTGTGACCATGCTGAAACAAGGTTGGCATGATTTATTAATGAAAATCAAACAATTTATCACCTGCGAAGGTCGGTATGGGTTTTTTTTCTTACACCACCTTCGTTTTCTTATGGTTTTCATGGGTTATGAGCTCAATATGCCATTTTATTTGCATAGAAGCATGTTTAAGATGTCAAAGAAATACAAAAGGAACCAGGATGATAGTAGCCTTTTTCATTATGGGTTGGTTAAGATTATTGTGGTCTACCATTTGAGTCTGCGTGGAGATTGTTGGAGCAGTTTCATGGCTCGCAATGGTTTTGAGGATTTGAACCCTCCACAGGTTGATAAACCTATGGTGATCGAAGACAAGTCTGTACCCCCGGTAACCTATAGCATCCTGCTACCTAAACCCTTGCCCGACTCACTTATCGACCTACCCCACTCTGTGACTAAGGATGTCGAGACTATTAATCCTTTGGGCAAGAAGCCAAAAGCGAAACCACTGCAAATGCCAAAGGCAAAAAGACTGCTCGGTTAATTTATCGAATGGCAAGGAACAAGCCAAAACCTCCTGTCAATCCTGATCCTATCGTGTTGAGCGAGGACTTCGATTCTGAAGTGGAGCATTTCTTGGCTAGCGAGTACCCCTATTCGGAAGGTCTGTGTGCCGAACCCTTGTATGAATTTGTGACAAACCTACCCCCCTACCTACAAAATGACCCTAATTACCCAGGCATGAAGCTACCTTGTGAAACCCCCGGTCATTCATCCAAACCCTCTCCTTCTCTGTCGAAATCTACAGTGCCACCCTGTGATCAATGTAGCTCGTGGTTAGAGAGGTATTACCATGATGTCCCGATGCTACAGTCGAAAATTCACTCTTTGGAAGACCAAGTTGCACGACTTACCAGTCAAAAGGCTAAGCTACAAGCCACTGATAAGAAATAAAGGACAACAAGCTCTATTTTGTTTAAAAAAGTGGAATCAGCTACAACGGTCATGAATTCTAAGTTGGCATAATTTGAGCAGTCTCTCACAGGTATGTTTCGATATCGCTTGTTCATATAACGAATTCGAATTTGGTTTTGAATAGCTTGGATTACAGCGTGGATTTGCTCTGTCACATTATATGCATTTTGTACATAGCCATGCTTTGATTAAATGGAAGTTTGTTTTCCCAGTTTAGCTTCGATTGGATTTTCATCAATTTATTGGATCTTGGTGTGGATTTGATTGGTTTAATTTAGCTAAAATGAATGCTCTGCTGCTATTCAAAGTCATTTGTATCTATTCTAGACACAAGCTATTTCTCATGATCAATTTTAAACACAATCACATTTCGGTTCGATTTGGTTATACTGTATATGATATGATTGGCAATAATGGTTAACTGTTACGGTTTTATGTTTATATGACTTTCGACCAACAGTGATACAATTTGGATTATGTTCAATATGTTTTTGTTAGTATGCATCCAAATCGAGAATAGATTCGATTCATAACAGTTATACCCAGCCGGTTAATTCGCATTGGTTTACTTGACTATGTTTTCAGTTAGATTCATATTGCGATGAACATGCTATTTGAATTTGATTTCAAGAACGAAATTGACTGTATCCAGGTCCACGATTTGCTTCTATACTAAACCCAGTCGTGATTTGTTTTGATTATTTTCCCAGTTGATAATTATAACCTCTGTTGATTCTATTAAGATTGCGATCATGATTTGTCGATCTTTCCTGTTGAACATGAAAGGATCAATCACGAAATTGGTTGGGTTGATGCTGTTACGTATGATTTCGTTTACCCATAATCGTAACAGTCTTTCCATCTTTGTATTTAATTAAAATGATATGAATCTTATGCTACATCATTATAGATATAACGAATGGATGATGGTTGTGTTGGATTATATCGTATCACATACAATATGACTCATTATTGATTTCGTTCGATATGAAATAGTCTTGTTACTGTTTGACCCGATTTTATGGTAAAAGAAAAACATAGTATTCTCACCCCTGTTTTCGTTTGAATCACTTTAGATTATGTTTAATATTGAATGATAAAAATGATAAAATCATTAGTGATTCGTTTTGAGTGATCATTGGAAGAAAATTGTTTTTAATCATTTTAAAGAGATTTGATTTGATTTCGATCCTGATCCTATATGTTATTTTAGACTAGCTACAGAATCAGATGATTCTATAGCTAAGTCTGTAAGATTAGATTTTTATTGTTTTGTTAATAAAATATCTTTCTAATTTGTTATTTTTGGTCTATTGCAGATGAATTCGAAATTGCAGCGGATTTGATGAGCAGTTAGGGGATATTTGAAATATTTCACTTGCATTTTAGTTTCCTAGTTTAGTTGATTTTGGGAATATCTTCCCAGATTATGTAAACAGTTTGATATTATCCACAGGCAGGTTTTACCCTGTGGAAAGACTTATATATACTTATTATTTTGTAATAATGTTCATCCTCATTTGTGGGAGAACAAGGATATGGAATTTTAATACAGACTGAGACAAAATTTGATATTCTGCTACAGCTTTAGCTTTCATAATATCAATATTTTGTTTTATGTTATGTGTATCTATTTGCATCTGGTTAATGACTACTTTAACTATCTTAATCATTCGCAAATGATATAATTTAATCATGGAAATCCATATTTGATTTCTTCCAAGTATATAAAAAACATAGCAATTGCTTGATTCAGTTTATGAATGGCAGATTTCTCTTCTTCATAAGTTGAATTATTAAGTATAAGTTTTTGCATAACAGGTTTCCCTTATTGCAAAGATTTGTAAATCACATAATTGTTATGATTTTGTATGTCTTGTTTGTCCTGTAAACAACTCAAAGAGCATTGCAGCTGATCATTTATGAGAAGCCTTTGGATAAATCCGGTGCTAGTTTCCTTCCTCCGACCATCTTCGAAGTCATCATACACAGGGAAAATTGGGAGTGTTTCTAGGTTAGTTAGTTCGTTGTTTGTTTACTGTTTTTATTAGTAGTTTAGTTTAGATATAAGTTTAGTTAGATTTATAGGTAGAATTAGTATATTAGATTGTTTAATTTCAGTAAATATATTAGATCTTTTAATTTCAGTAAGTTTGATTTCTTATTCATAAAATCATAAAATCATAAAATCAAAAATATATCTCTAGCTGTCTTAGGGAAGAAAACAAATGATTTTTACAGGTTTTATTCAAATCTGCAAGTTGTAGATATTGTATATTTGTGAATACGTTGTAATTCAGTTAGTAATTAGATGGTTAATTATTAGAGTTAGTATAATAGTAATTAGTAGCTTGTATATAGATTAGTTAGAGTAGTTTATATTAGTTTTAGTTTAATTCATTTAATAGTTTGTTTTAATTAGATTAGTTGGTATTAGTTTGTTTTATTTATTGTTAGTTAGTTTAGTTTGTTTTATTTGTTTTAATTAGATTAGTTAGTTTAGATTAGTTTTCTCTTTGGTTTCCTTAAGACCTTAGAGCGGCCAACGGAGCCGTTAAACTCATCAGGGTGGTTCATTCCAAACGGCTTGGGTTATTAGACAACCTTGGACCGGTTCCACTCTCTCAGTTGACGGATGGTCAATTTCGCCTGTCAACACTTCTCTCCTGTGAAAAGTAAATATTGTTGAAGCTCTGTGCTATAATTTCTTGGCCGAGATAATAAAGAAGAAGAATTTGTGGATGTAGCCCCAGGGTGGGGGTGAACCATGATAATTCTGTGTGTTGTGTTCTGTGCCTCAACCTAATGTGTTTCTCTCTCTCCTTGCTAAGTGATTTGATGTGTTTGGATAGATCTATTGATGCTTTGTGCTTATGAGATATGAATGCATGTTAGATTTGATATGTAAGATGCTTAGTACATGATCTATTGAGACTAATTTGTTGTAAGTTGCTAAGTGCTGAAACTATATTAGATCTAAGTAGTTAATGCAATGCTCCGTGTTATCTGCGAGGTGAGATAAGGGTTGATTCGAGGTGAAATTTTAATGCTAAGTGCTGCGCGAAGTGTGTAATCACATATCTGTGTTCCAGCTAAGGTTGCAGACACCTGATTCTTGCAACCACCCCTGCCTCTACCTCGGGTGAGACTTCATCTGCTTCGCAGGTGTTGCTGAAAGGGCCGGTAGTTAGGGTTTTGTTGGTGTGCTCTTGAGCATTGAACCCTGGGTCTGCCCCTGTGCCAACAAATGGTTCCGTTGCTGGGACCTAAAACTATGATTTTTGGGAACTAAAGAAGAAGAAGCTTTGTGCAAAATAAGCTCTGTGCGTAGATCTGTGCCCTAGTGCACAACATTCCACTTGACCTATGAAGCTTTGTGCCAAGAAAGGAGCTCAGATCTGCGAGAAAAAAAGGTCAGATATGCGAGAAACAAAGGTTAGATATGCTAGAAAAGAGTTCAGATCTACAAGAAAGAGGTAGGACCTGTAATCTTTGTGCTCTGATAAAGGTAAGAATAGTTAAAAGTCTTATATCTGAAAGCTTTGTGCTCTATAGAAGTAAGATAAGTGGAAATTTTTTGTTTCTAAAGCATGAATTTAGGTAGGATTGATAGATTGTTTCCTAGATTGAATACTAGGGAATTGTTAGATGAAAGAAAGTTTGGTATGAATAGATCTGATAAGAATAATGATAGATATGTTATACCTATGCATAGAAATAATGTTTGGACTAACAAGTGGATGCAGGATCCTAGAAATAATTTCTTCCAGGCTAGCTACCATGATCCTAGTGCGTAGTATAGAAGAAGTTGGGGATCATTTAAAAGAAAGAGAGGATTGACCCCATGTTACAGTTGCAGAAGACCGGGCCATCTAGCTAAGGAGTTCCCTGGTGGAAGAATGAGTTGTCTCTATTATAAGGCTTTGGACCATGAAGTACTAGATTTCCCTAGAATTATTGCTAAGCTTGAAATAATGAACCTGAAAGAAGAAAATCCTAAGGCATATCCCAAAATAGCAGAACCCCAGAAAGATTCAGAAAAGATGGTATTGTAGATGAAAGACACCTTGAATGATCACTGACATGTCAAGTTATCAGAGATCTTTAAAGAAAAAGAATGCATTGAAGTAAGGATAGGAGACTTCAACATTGACTATGTTTTGGATGAGGAAACACATGTGAATGTCATGAAAGAAAGAACTTGGGAAGCTATAGGAAGACCTGCTATGATCCCTTCACTAAGTGGAATAGGATTATTAAGAGGAAAACTGGTAAATCTATGTGGCAAGCTCACTCGGATATCTATGAATGCTAATGGAACTTCGATAGAGGAAGATTTTGAGATTATCAAATTTATTGAGGACAATGCCCTGTTTACTATGTTACTTGGAAATCCTTGGATTGAAAGAAATCAAGACAAAAAGAAGGAAGAAGAAAAAGTTTTAGAACAACAGAGACAAGATTTAAAAGAAATTGTGACTAGAAGGATTCAACAGTTGATTGAAGAATAAGAGGACAGATCAAAGTTATATCACACTAGGAGCACAGATGTCGAAGTTACCAGAACATTAGAGGACTCACAACAGACTGAAGTCTCTATCATAGATAAAGAAGAGATGTTATCCATGAGCCCTAAGAAAGAAACTCAGCAACGCGAAGTGACTATATCCAAGGAGGATAGGAATCAGAATGGGAAAAGAACCATTGAGACGAAGCTCACTGGGAAGAAGGATAGAAAGTTATGTAAGAAGAGGGTGAATATTGAAAAACTATAGGATATTCCAGATGGAACATTGCAGAAAGAAAAATTACAGAATTTGAACTTCGCCGGGATATCAGGATAACGACCTATGACACTTCGCCATGTCAAAGAAATATAGTTGTTGGAGACCGATATTTCCATTCGACTGCCACTCTGAATGGGTCGAAAAACATTTATGGGTCACTACTAGACCATTGGCCAGCACCAGAACGGATAGAACAAAATTATGGGAGGCTCCATACCCATTGCAAGAAGGTCGTTGTCGAATTTCTTATTTAACCCGACGCGCCCTGCTTGAAGAACATTTTTTCCAAATTGAGAATTCGAATCCCGCAGAACTAGTGACTATATATCATGATCATTGTAAGTAGATTCTTCATCCTAGTGTAGTATCTGAGATCATCGTGACCTCGATTATCTTTTTTGAGATTATATGTCGGACGATCTCAGCGCTGATGAGAAAGTAGTTGAAGAAGTTTTGATTGACTTAATGACTAAGAGAGTCATGTCAGAAAGAAGAACATCCACTGGTATCCAAGCATCATCAACTAGAGGAGTGCAGGTCTCCCCGTCGACTGCTCGAGCAGGAACATCTCGAGCTGGCGCAGAAAGAAGAATTAAGCATAAAAACAACATAGCTAACGTCAAGTTAGTGCCATCCATCTTACCAGCTTACATACCCCCTCTGAGTGGTGAAATCAATAGGGACAATGTCCCTAGAGACTTTGAATACACCCTCGTCACTTCATATCTACCGAAAGGCGTACGCACCTACCGCGCAGATCAAGACAAGGTCGCAGCGTTGAAGTTTTGTGACTTCAACCTGGTGGACCATAAAGTCTACAACATGCTTGCTCGCATAAGTACTTAACCAGAACCAAGGGAAAGAATTCAAATATCGTCCCTCAGCAATGGACGATGAACCTCGCGTAGTCAACTTTGTTCAATCTTATGAAAATACCGCATTTCAGCAGACACCAGGAGGTGAATGTTTGTGTAAAATTGTTGTTGACAAGTTACCATGGAGGATACCCGTGGTTAAACCATCGTATACTTGTTGATCCGACACTGATCAATAGGATCATCGAGCTTAGTATGCAGGGCCCTGATCCTCAGTATTACTACCCTGGAAAGACTGCGGATTGCGCTCTTTCACAGAAGATTAAAGAAACCTATGGCGATTTTGAGAAGGGCGCGCGAGGCTACAAGGTAAACTCTATCGAAAATGGCATAGTGTGCCTCACATGTCAACTGATCGTAGAAAATATGGTATGTAAGAAGAGACCAACGCAAGTATCAGGATTCGTAGTAGTTGACCTCGCAGGAAAATGTGAAGAGGGACTATAGATGAACTGGGCTAAGTACCTGGTTAACCAACTCAAGATTGACTACAGAGAAGCCCAGGATCAAGGGCATGAATTTCATTTTAGATGGATTCTAATACTAATCACTTTTATTGCATGGGAGATACCGGAAGGCGCAACCTTCCCAGACCTTGACCCTTTTGAGCCCTTAGACACGAAGTTTAATACCTTATGGTACTTGAACGACATGAACAAGCAATGGCAATCAATTTCTGTTTTCCATACGTATTATAACCAATTGAAAGAAACCATAGGGGATGCACCTCGCATAAACCTGAACACTTTACAAAGGTTTTGACCTCTGATAAAGTTCAGTGTGGATTTCCACTTTATATACCTAACTCCACGCGCTGATGAGCACCAAGAGCAGCTTCAGTCCTATTATAAGATGACGGAAGAAGACCTAGAGGAGATCACCAAGGAATGGTTGGTAGACCTCCTTGTCTCAACATATCCAGCAGACATTTGAGAAATCAATAGCCCAAAAGCTGCGCAGGACACACCGGTGCCCAGTAAAGCAAAGAAAGAAAAGAAGACAAAGAAAGATGTGGAAATCCAGGATGTCAACAGTAGATCTGTAAGGATGGCTTCCATTACACCTGATCAAGGAGGTAATGATGAAGACTTCAAAGAGGTTGAACAAAAACTAGAAGACAAAGTAAATAAAAGAAAGGGTTCACCTTCTGAACCTACCTCCTGGAAGAAGCCAAAAGCACCTGTGACTAAACTGACAACCACACTCACCCCAGATGAATTTAGTTTTCTCCTTGCGACGATGAACGAAGCTATCGAAGAGATAAAAGAAAATAAGGTAGCCAAGAAAGAGGCCATGTACAACATAATTGAAACAGAGATCCAAGTAGTACAACAAGCGATTCAGTTTAGCCGCGTAGTCTCTGATGCGCTCCTACCAGAAGGCACAACAGAAGAGGGAGACGAACCAGTACAACTCTGCAAGATTGCTGCCACATTTGAAGCATGTCTTCAGAAAGCAGAAGAAGCAACTATGCAGGCCACCCAGGACCTAAAGAAAGAATAGGAGGAAATTATCGAGCAACGCCGAGCTGCGTAGCAAGAGAAGGATGCCATCCAAGGGAAATCTAATGAAGATAGATCAAAAATCTAAAAAGAAAAGGAGCAGATTCTCACGAAGCAAATCGGGATCAAAGAGGTAGTCAACAGATCATTTCAATCTGTGACTGGATTAGAGAAGAAGGTAGGAGAACCCTTAGAACGTTAAGTAATGAAGCTTGCTGAAGTTATTCAACAACTTCAACAAACATTTGTGGAACTAGAGCTTCAGGCCATCCCAAGTACCCTGCAAGAAGAGCATGACCAACGAGAAATAACTGCCTAAAATACAGTGGAAAGGATTAAATCACTCACTAAAGAATGCAATAAATTAAGTAGCAGAAGTGCGCAGATACACGAGAACCTAATCGAGATCCTAGAACTACATAAATTGGAGTCATAGCTCTAAGAGGTGAAGTAGCACATAGAGAGACTTCAGATGCAGCTGAAGGCCCTATCAACTGTGGAGAAAATGAAGTGATCCCAGGAGCAGTGCGTCACACAGTAGAAGATCCACATGACTTAGAGAAAAGTAATGGAGGTGACTCAACAAATTCAACCTTTGTAGGATACGACATGTCAACTGTTTTTAGAGATTGAGAACCAAGGCACAGAGCTGGAACAAGTCATGACTACAACAGAACAAAATCTAGAGGGACCAATAAGTAACACACTCATCCAAGAGTTCGTTGAGCAAGAGGCAGTAGCAAAGTAGTAGGTCGAAGAAGCTCGATCCAATCTTGAGGCATTTGAAGAAGAACTGCGCAGACTTGAGTGACTCGGGATGAGTCACAGGTGAGTGTTGGGGGACTGTTGGCCCTTGACCAAGTTTTGAGGAATACTTGGTCATAGTTGACCATTTTTGGGACTTTTATGCCCTATCAAAGAAAGAGCGCAAGAGAAGTAGAGATCAGGGGATCTTGGCCCACTTTGGGTCCTTTTTGGGTTTTTGGGTTAATGTAACGGGAAAGGGATGTCATCCCGTGGGCTGACCCATGCTTAGGCCCACTTTTGTATGTATAAATAGATGTGTAGGCAAAGTAAGTAGGGGGCGATAAGTTGGATCTATGTGATCGAAGAGTTTAAAGTAAGGTAAGTGTTGGTAATGACTGTAAATGCTCTGTGCATCTTGTAAGAGGCTAAGTGCAAGATATTGTAGAAGGCTATGTGCTTTTAGCGCAAGGAAGAAGGATTTAGCGAGCTGCGTAGATCTTTTGTCTTGTGTGAAGTAAATATTGTTGAAGCTCTGTGATGTAATTGCTTGTCTGAGATAATAAAGAATAAGACTTTGTGGACATAGCCCCAGGGTGGGGGTGAACCACGGTAACTCTATGTGTTGTGCTCTGTGCCTCGACCTGATGTGTTTCTCTCTCTCCTTGCTAAGTGCTTTGATGCGTTTGGATAGATCTATTGATGCTTTGTGCCTATGAGATATGAATGCATGTTAGATCTGATATGTAAGATGCTTAGTACTTGATCTATTGAAACTAATATGTTGTACGTTGCTAAGTGCTGAAACTATATTAGATTTACGTAGTTACTGCGATGCTATGTGTTATCTACGAAGTGAGATAAGGGTTGAGTCGAGGTGAACTATTATTTCTAAGTGTTGCGTGAAGTGTGTAATCACAGATCTGTGTCCCAGCTAAGGTTGCAGACACCTAAGTCTTGCAGCCACCCCTGCCTCTACCTTGGGTGAGACTTCATCTGCTTCACAGGTGTTGCCAAAAGGGCTGGTAATTAGGGTTTTGTTGGTGTGCTCTTGAGAATTGAACCTTGGGTCTACCCCTTTTCCAACAATTGGATGTCGCAAGAATTAATGATGATGCCATTAGATTTGTGACGTAGGTGATGGCTTGCAAGTTACTTAGAAAATGTCATAGATACCAGGTGCCAACAAGAGTAATAATAACTACAAAAACGTACATAGTAGGAGTATAGATGAACTGGTGTCATGGGATTTTTACCTTGTAACCTTAGGTCATGTCACAATAGAGAAAGACCATATATAAAATACATAAATCTACCCTCACATACAATAATTCTATGATAAGAATAAATACTTTGAGAAGTAAAAGAGGGAGAGAGAGATATGGAGAGGCCTCACACCATGTACTCTACATTTAATTTTGATCCTTTCTCTACACCTTCGATGTTTCTCTTGATCTCCATTGGTATCAACCTGCAACAAAAAACTAATTCTATACTGCAACAAGGTAGTTATAGATCCAAATCATATATATAATGTGCAACTATTCAAGTATATGAAAGAAACTAGCATATATCAACAAATTGAAATCAATTTACACATGTATATAGGAAAGATAAAATATTTTATTGAAAATGGTAAAAATGAGTGGTTAAAAACTGACTCGAACCACCAACACTGCCTCCAAGACAACCACCCAGGTTCCTCTAATGGTCTTTCAAGAATCAACCCAGTATAATGGCCCTTCTTTGGATGAACCAAAAGGGATATGAAAACACCCTATGGTCATATAAGGGAGAATAAGGAGAACTAGAAAGCAAGTTCCAGAGAAAGGGGATGTTACTCATAGGATGAAGGGAGATAGTGAAGCATGTGAATTCAACAACATAAATTTGCACCTTGGTTTTCCTCCTCATCCATGCTCCCAAAGGTTCCTTTATACCATCCTCAAGGACTTGAGGAGGTTGAATTATGTTGTGTAAATGCTCAAGGGAGGTTAGGAATTAGCCCAACAAAAAACATCACTCGAAAATGTGGAATTGTTTTATTTTTCACATTTTTTTAGGGCATCCTTGAGTTGTACACTAGCAAAGAACAAACATCTGCGGTTTGCACACTGATGACCCGCTTAAGGAAATTTTTTTTTTTTTTTTTTAGATGAGTCTAATGCAGGAGGATGGGATTTAGATTTTCAAGCTAGGGAAAAGGACTGAGTTATCCCACAAATACAATGATGTGGAAAATTGTTTTATAATAGATGCCCCCTAATGTGTGAGGTCAGAAGGCCAACTGATGGCTGAAATACATTATAACTCTGAGAGGCAAGGATGAAATGAAGTAGATCCAATGAAAGTTCCCAAACAGTTGATCCAAGAACAAAAATCGTCAATAGAGATCAAGTAAGAGTATTATCTTTCTGAGTCAAGAGTACCCATGCTCAGGAGTGATGTTAGCACAACTGCCAAATCAAGTATAGTGAAGACCATGGAATATATGAGAGTATGACTGATTTCCATGGCCATGAACAATACATAGTGGATCCATGTGATATATAAAGTAGAAATCATGGCCACGAGGAATATACAATGGATCCATGCAAAGATAGATCATAGCCACGAATAGGCGATACATAGTGGAGCTATGTCTCAAAATCAAAATCAGAGGATATATGCAGTCAATTTATTGAACAAGTTGATCCTATGCAAGTACCAATTTCTAAGGGTTGGTACAATATGTTGGGTAGGAGCCAAAAATATGTGTTGCTCGCACTTCACCCAAAGTCTTCAAAACGGTCCACCATGGTACGAGTCTACACCATGTGAAAATATGTGCTTGGGTTGAACATATTGAGACACCATTTGATTACCATTCATTGATGTATACTGTTGTTCCTAAGTTTATACTTTAAGGCTCTAAAGTATACCGTCAAGGCATCCGAAATGATAAAGAGAATTAAGGAGTAAGAATCAATTGCGAAGGGTAAATCGGAGTTGGTTTCTCAACTATCTCTGTCTAGCTTCCCTTTGTTCTTGGATGCTGATTTCTCTCTCAATAACTTCCCATGAGCATTCTCATTCGACTCGGGTAGTTGTTGTTTGCAGGATAGTATTAAATAAATTCAAAGCAATTCTAGTTTGATCTGGTAGGCTAGGTTCTATGTTAGGTTGTCTATTACTTGGGACAGTCATGGGGAGTAAA
Organism: Picea glauca; assembly: GCA_000966675.3. NCBI lineage: Eukaryota > Viridiplantae > Streptophyta > Pinopsida > Pinales > Pinaceae > Picea > Picea glauca. Next base: position 831,576 of record JZKD02S1399293.1, read on the forward strand.
ATTTTATTGAATTATAAAATGTTTAAAGATTTTTTTCTTTAGTTTTGAGGGATGAAATAGAAAAGGAGTTTTGAAACTCAAAATAATAACACAATAACAGTAGAGGTTGTTTCCTGTACTTGAAACAATTTGAGAATAGTAAAATGATAAAAAAAGTAACGTTGCTGAAAAATATGAGGCTCTAATCATGAAATAATCTCATATCATAACAGAAGGAGGAGAAAAAAGAGATTTCTAATGAAGTATAAAATATAACCATCCAAATGACCTACAGGTCTTGAAACTGCTGATAGCAATTACAGAGGAAAAAATGTAAATGATTAGATAGTCAAATAAATTCAAACTATAATAGAATTTTGAGTTAAACTATCACTGATCATTCATTAGAAAGAAATGAAAAGAAAGATATTGAAAATAGAATAAAGGAACACATAGCTTCAAGGTGACAGAATTCAGAATCTCTTCTTCATTATCTATATCACAGTAAATCGGAAAACTTCTGATACAATCGGCTCCCCAAAAAACCAAAATCCTTTTCTCAGTCTTGTGAAATTATATTTATACATGATCACCAAACTTTTCTTTTCTATTGGTGATTAACCAACTTCCGAAAACTAATGGTTACATGAATGTGAAATACTGAACCGTTAATATTTCTATATTTATTTTCTTTGATTAATTTCAATGATGAAATTGTCAAAATAATACTTTATGTATTCGTTGATGAACTTCCTTCTTCTGTTTTAAGAAAACAAATACATTTTCCCAGAAACTGCACCAAAACTTGGGGAACTTCTGGAATATCTTTTGCCTCAAATAGGAAGAACTTTCTCTGTAGTTCAGGCAGACGGTCTTCGATTATATTTCTTGTGAACTTAATAGTTTGTAACTTTAAGTTCGACATCACCATCCATTTGTCAATTTGAGTGATATTGATTACCTTTATTTGTGGGATGTCTACCTGAATTTGTTCCAGATCCTCCTTGAATCTTAACTGATGCTTAACAATGTTAATTTCTCCTAACAACCCTAGACAGTTGTTTCTTCCAATGTTCAATGAAGCTTTCTCTAAAAGGTCGAAAATTATTTGACATTCGTCATTAACCTCTCTGGTTATTCTCTTGTTTTCTTCGAAGTTTGCCTCCCATACCTTGAGTATTATATCACCTTTAACCTGCTCTGAAACAGATAGCTTTTGAGTTTCTTCGACCTCCTTTTTTGTTGAAAGAGCCACTGCTTTTTGAAAAGTTGTTCTGGCTACTTTCACTTCTCTCTCTTTCAGGAGAATACTCTCCAAGGATTTACTTGTTTCCTGAAAGTAATTTTGAATAAATCCCAGCTTAAAGAACACTCCCTGTTGCTCTTTTTCTATCTTTGTATGTATTTCCAACACCTGGGCTTGGAAGATTTCAAGCTCTACCACTTGATTTTGAATGGAATTAATCTTATTTTGTAATAGTTCATTTATTTCTTCCTGCTGTAGGACCTGTGCCTTACTGACCTGTATCTTCAGGTTTGCTTCCTCTAAGCTTGCTTTCAGTTTTTGAATCTCTTGAATGTCATTGAATCTAGCTCATTCTAGACCCTTGTTTATCTCCCGACTGATACTTCTTTCAGTCTCTAATTGATTGTGTAGTTGAGCTATCACCTGATCTTTCTGCTGCAACATAGTTCTCAAATTACCCACAGAGTATAAATTTTCCGATGCTAAGGCTCCCATTGTGCCTGCTATTTCTGTAGAGAATTCCCCCTCTTCAAGTTTTTGTCCATCTACAATGATCTTGTGCTTTTTTATCATCATGTTTCCTCTTGGATGCATTTCCTGTTTTAGGATAGCCTTCCTCTTTTTACTGAAAAAGTAGTCAGAGGAAGGAATTTCATCCCTAGAAATAGGTTTGAGATCACTAACATAAAGAGCTCCCTCTTGGAGGTTTCCATAGGTAGAATTTAATGGGGTCAAATAAGTAATAGGACTTCCAAACTCCATTGATGTTGTTCCTCCTACTTTTTTGGGAAGATCCTCAGGGATTTCTGGGGATGTTTCCAACTCCTTTCCTTTCCCTGACTCTGATTTCTTCATCTGAAGAACTTCTGTTTCTTGTGAAGGCATTTCAATCTCCTTCATATTTCCCTTTGTATTTTCTTTATCCTGTGCATCTGTTTCAAAACCTGGGCGTGGCCCTTGCTGCTCTGGAGGGGGGGGGTCATGGATTCACCCTGCAAAATATTTGGCAAATGACTTCGTCTGTGACTTTGGAAGGACATGAAACCAGCCCGTGGTCACACACCAATTCATATGACTACACTCTCGCGCACGTTTCCAATAGTTTATAAACTCGCGGTTGCATTGTATACATATGACCATTATATATTGTGCGTGCGCATATTTCATGGCGTTCAGCCCTTGGTTTCGGGTGCTATTACCATATGAACCTACATGGAGCGCGCGGGGATTGGTTTTGGTTTGTTTTTAAATGGTTGAGTTATGCGCCCGCCACTTGTCATTGATTCATTCGCTTTGTAAACAGAGCCCTCTTTTGCCATAGCGCCAGGTCGTATGAACCCTTGTGAACACGGCCTTGACGGTTAGGGGCTAGACACGCCCTAATCATCCTACAGTTTGCATAGTTATGTGGTTGCACTTGGTGTTGGGTTTAAGCACGTAAAAACGCACATGTTCTTGGTTGAATGATGAGAGGTGCGTTTTGGCGAACCAGAGACAACAAGCTTGAAGGAAGAGAATGGTAGGAGGCCTATCTTCTTCATTTTTTGGCCAAATGAGGTGCCGAAAAAGCCCAGCTAGGGGTTTTTGGATGTTCTGAATCGATTGGCACTATTTGAAAATCCATTTGAAGACTTCTTTTATAGTTTTTTAACCATTGAAGTTTCAGAGAGCTCTAGGGAGCTTGAAGGCCTCATTGTTTGAGGTCATGCTCAGATGAGCCTATGTTTGTTTTCTGTGATTGAATAATCATTTTTGGATAATTATTATTCTCTAAAGACTTTGGGATTGGTTTTAGATCCATTTGAGGACTTTTACAGGTGTTTTTTCCACAGATAAGCTCAGGGAAGCTTAAGGCCACATGTAGAAGAGGTCATGCCCGGATGAGCCATGATCTGTTTTCAGAGTTTTATTAGTCATTTTTGGGGTTTTTATGTATTCTGAACCCAATGGTACAGTCAGAATTTCCATTGGAGTTGAGAAGCAGCTCGTAAAATAATTTTTGACAAATTAATCCCAGAGAGCCTAGTCCATTGATGGAGGCTCAAGGAGATGTAGCCCAAAGAGGGGTGAACTCCTTTATCATGTTGTTATTGTTGTGAGTGTTTGTTGCTTATTGTTTGCTGCAAGTTATTGTTTGTTGTTGTATTTATGAAAACAACATATTTAATCTTGCAAAGACCTCACGTATAACCATTTAAAAGAAGCATGAACTTAACACATAATTTATCTTGCATATTTTAACACATGGAGCAAGGTCCTGTAAAGTTTTATTTTTAATGAAGTAGAGGGTGATTGCATAGCATAACAAGTCAGCCCACTATTTTTAGATTAGGTGGTATCAGAGCATAGTTTGTTTTTCTCATGTATTTGCCATTGATAGCTTGAGATTTAGGTGTCAGCATTTGTGCAAGTTCCGTGTTGAAGTTTGATATCTTGCAAGGATGGAGGAAGCTTCAAAACTTGATAGTTCTCATACATCTTCATTATATAAGTTGTTTGACAAAGATATGTTGAAGGAATTACTAACCATGAGAGATGTGGTGAAAGAGATGTGGGAAGATAGAAAGGAGAGCATTTCCCGTGAAGAGCAGTTGATGGCCATGAAGAAGGAGAAAGACTAGCTTCTTGAAAAGTTGCATGAGATGGAGATTCAACTCCATGAGGCAAAGGAAACCCTTACCAAGTACATGCATGAAAATGAGGTATGTAATGTTAGTTTATCTTCAAATTCCTCTCAAGAAGAATGCTTTGGTGTTTTTGAAAATCACACAAGAGGAATAGGGTCCCAGTTATTGTTAAAAATGGGCTATGAAGGTAAAGGGCTAGGCAAGCATGCACAAGGAATTGTTGAGCCTATTGTTGTTGAAGAGAGACCCAATTATTGTGGTCTTGGATATGAACAAAGAGATGGAGCAAATTCCAAAGTAGTGGAGACAAGGGAATGTTGGTTGTGGAGCCTGATTATCTTCCTGATGCAGAGGTCCTTTGCTTTCAGCCGTGTCTATACCCCATGAAGTATTTACACCCCAGAAGTATGTACACTCTTCCACGTGG
>JZKD02S1399293.1:840304-858085 GCA_000966675.3 Picea glauca
TAGCCCACACTGGGTGAACCACGTAAATCTGTGTCTCTCTTGTATTGTGTGTCTTTTGTGTTTTTGTTTCTGCATTTGTTTTATTTTATTGCTCCACGGTCCTGTTTTTCTAACAGGGAAAATTTTCCAAGAACAAATTTTGTTTCAAGTTCACCTCCTCAAGAAGGCTATAAAGGTGAAAGTTCAAGAACTTTTGTTGAAATTTCAATCCCTCCAGCATGCAAGGCTTGTGTTCAAGATGAATGCAAATGTGTGAAATGAAAGAGTTGTGACAACCATGAGGAAAAGAACAGATTTGTTGGTCTTCAAAAGAGAGCTTGTACCTCTTCAAATTCACCTCCTCAAAGAGGTGATAAAGGTGAATGTTCAAGGTATAATTCTGCTTATCATTCAGTTTCTTTTGATTATGTTAAGCATGATAAATTTGTATGTAAAAATGAAATAAAAAGTCCATGTACATATTGTGGTTTCTATAACCATCATGTTTCAAAATGTTGGAAAAGATTGGCCACTTTCAGGAAACTTTACAAGCAAAGACAACATGAAAAGAGGATGCAAAAGATTTGCACTCATTTCCAGAAGAGGGGTCATCTCGTTGACCAATGTTGGACATTGCATCCAACCACTCATCCATAGTACAAGAAGCAAATGGATAAAGAGATTGGCAAGAATGGAAGAGGAGATTCCATCATCGATGTGAGTCAAGATGATTCACAAGAGGATGATTTTCAGCGGAAAAAGTCACCGTTGAGTTGGCTTGGTAAGAAATGGTTGGATTTCTTGAGCAAGTAAGGCTTGAAATTTCTGTTGTAAATGCACTTTTCAGCCTTATGTGTGCATTTATGTTGAGAGTATGACAATTTGCAGTAGTTTATCACAACTTGTATGATGCAAGTTGCATGTGAATGCAATTCATTTGAAGGCATTTTTGTTTGTTGCACAAATTCGTCAGGAGGATGTAAAAGATGGGTATGATGTTCACTTGTTACAGCCATATATCTTTTTTATATTCAGCTCTTATGTACCCACATGTTTCGGGTTTATGTACTTATGTTTGTACTGGAAGGAGAGTTGAAGAGTCATGCACATGCATGTGTTTTTGTGTATGTGTAAGCAATGAACCTAGTGATAGTTCATCATGAATGATTCATGATTGTAACATGATTATGTATCATGAATGTCAACTTGTCATTTTGGGAAGGTCGATATGTTTCAAATGATTTTTGACTTGTGTCAATGTTGTCTTGACGACTATGTGTGTCGATCATGTTTTTCGACTTGTGTTTAGTCGATGGTGTTTGTTGGCTTGTAAGTTGATTTTGAGTACACCAAGATGCAGGAAAATGCCATGTGCTTTGATGAAGCACAAGATGTGACCATTTTCTTGAAGAGAAAAAAGACTTTGTTAGCATCATTTTTAGTCTTGTACAAATTTATTTTCAAGATTGATGGTTTTCTTGGCTTGTGACAAGATGTCGCAGGGAAGTTTTTGCAGCCATTGGAGAGCGGATTGTGTTGACGCCAAAGAGTTCACAAGAGGGACTTGATTCTCAGTGGGAAGGTTGGCAGTCTTCCAAGCACAAAGAGAACAGTGGGTCAACAGCAGCCAGAGAATAGTGGTTGAGGGACATAGCCAGTTGCAGTGCAAGGCATGCGAAAGTATCCAGGTGATTGTCAAAAAGAATTTTCAAGTAGAATTAGTTGATAGAACTTGAAAGCAGAGGAGTATTGAATTTTAGATAGATAATTATAAGCTTTTGTGGGTCCAAAAGCCTTTCAGTGGGAAGGCGTGATCAAAATCTAGACCATGGGTCAAAATTTTGCTCAAAACTCAAAGTTGTCAGAATTTCCTCAAAACAAATGAGTGTGTATCCCTCATCGTCATGAACCCAACACAACTTGTTTGAGTTCAAACAGACGTTAGATGAGAGAGATATCGTGATCTGTTCAAATCGCCAAACAGGTAAAAAAAATGAGTGTTGACTGTACAGTTTGTACAGAAGCTGACGTGGAATGTCCGTACGATGATGTGGCAGAGATGAATTGGTAGAGGTATGACCACTGACATGGCAGGTGACATGGCATTCATTTATTGGCAGATTTCAGACGAATGGTGTTTCAACACGTGGAATTTAATGGGTAAATGGAGTGGTTCCACGTGGCCCAGTCGTGGGCTGCCACGTGGCACCATGGAAATGGTTGTTTGTTCAAAATTTTATGGAGTCCATGGGATTCGAACCCCGGACCTCCCCACCATGCAAATATTTGGCAATGGCCGCCCTACCGGTGCGCCATACATTGTTCCTTGACTTATATGTGAGTTTATATTTATTTAAATTTACATTGTTTAATGGATGGTGCGGGGGTCCGGGATGGGGCTTAGCCCCTAGCCCGTGGTCACACACCAATTCATATGACTACACTCTTGTGCGCGTTTCCAATGGTTTATAAACTCGCGGTTGCATTGTATACATATGACCATTATATATTGTGCGCACGCATATTTCGTGGCATTCAACCCTTGGTTTCGGGTGCTATTACCATATGACCCTACACGGAGCGCGTGGGGATTGGTTTTGGTTTGTTTTTAAATGGTTGAGTTATGCATCCGCCACTTGTCGTTGATTCATTCGCTTTGTAAATGGAGCCCTCTTTTGCAATAGCACGAGATCGTATGGACCCTTGTGACCACGGCCTTGACGGTTAGGGGCTAGACGCGCCCTAACCATCCTACAGTTTCCATAGTTATGCGGTTTCACTTGGTGTTGGGTTTAAGCACGTAAAAACACGCATGTTCTTGGTTGAATGACGAGAGGTGCGTTTTGGCGAACTAGAGACAACAAGCTTGAAGGAAGAGAATGGTAGGAGGCCTATCTTCTTCATTTTTTGGCCAAATGAGGTGCCGAAAAAGCCCAACTAGGGGTTTTTGGATGTTCTGAATCCATTGGCACTATTTGAAAATCCATTTGAAGACTTATTTTATAGTTTTTTAACCATTGAAGTTTCAGAGAGCTCTAGGGATCTTGAAGGCCTCATTGTTTGAGTTCATGCTCAGATGAGCCTATGTTTGTTTTCTGTGATTGAATAATCATTTTTGGCTAATTATTATGCTCTAAAGACTTTGGGATTGGTTTTAGATCCATTTGAGGACTTTTACAGGTGTTTTTTCCATAGATAAGCTCAGGGAAGCTTAAGGCCACATGTAGAAGAGGTCATGCCCGGATGAGCCATGATCTGTTTTCAGAGTTTTATTAGTCATTTTTGGGGTTTTTATGTATTTTGAACCCAATGGTACAGTTAGAATTTCCATTGGAGTTGAGAAGCAGCTTGTAAAAGAATTTTTGACAAATTAATCCCAGAGAGCCAAGTCCATTGATGGAGGCTCAAGGAGATGTAGCCCAAAGAGGGGTGAACTCCTTTATCATGTTGTTCTTGTTGTGAGTGTTTTCTGGTTATTGTTTGCTGCAAGTTATTTTTGCTGTTGTATTTATGAAAAAAACATATTTAATCTTGCAAATACCTCACACATAACCATTTAAAAGAAGCATGATCTTAACACATAATTTATCTTGCATATTTTAACACATGGAGCAAGGTCATGTAAAGTTTTATTTTTAATGAAGTAGAGGGTGATTTCATAGCATAACAAGTCAGCCCACTATTTTCGGATCAATGAACCAGTCGACTATTGCTTTGAGTTTTTCTGATACTGTCTCAGAAATGCGAGGGGGTTCACAGCCATAAAACATTTTATGCATTGGAATTACTATGAAATGACAAATTTCGTAAAACAAATTCTTAGCATTTTCTTCCCATAGCACAGAGTGATACTCGTGAATGGGTTCGGGGCAGGTTATGTTCCAACTCCAATTCATCAGTGGAAATGGAGTCACAAAGCAGATTGCGTCCATGATGTACACCGACATGTAAAAGGCCATTGTCTAACCTTTAGATCTTGCAACTCTGTAACTTGAAACCTCTTGAGCTAGGTTATCAGACAAAATATTGCTCTAGTTAAAAGTGTATCCTTCTGATGCTTCTTCTAAAAAGGGTACCCATTCTGCGGGGAAATGGCAGGAATTATTTTTCCTGAAGAGTCTACACAACATAATGGCTACATAGATCACGTACTCGTTCAAATATGCTATGGCATAAATTCCATGGGTATCGGCCCTAAATTTTGATGGACATCTCCACCATTCTTTGATTAAATCAGGATAAGTTCGGTCTACCTCAGTACACTCCTTCCTTTAAAACTTAGCTGTAAATTCAACATTATAAATTTGGTTAGGATTTGGTGAGAGTTTATACATTACTTGTATATTTTCTAGCTTGAATGAGCTGGCAACGACCGCTTGATCATTTAAAATGCTTCTTATTGGGATATCAACCTTCTCCAAGGTCCAATTGATCAAGTCATTGTATGCCATGAGCCGAGGGAATGCTACGATCTTATGAAGCTCTAATTCTGCTATATCTCGAAGGTGATTCTCGAAATCAGCAGGAGAATTTTTGATTTCGTAATCCAGGAGTTCATAGATTTCTCTCCAGGATTTAATTGAGTCGATGGCATATGGCGTAGTGTCGGATATGATATCTCCTTCTGGGTTACGCATCTCCTCTGTATCTTCACTTTTATTCGGTGCTTTATTTGGCACCATATATTTATGTCAGATGAACAACATGTCATAGAAAGGAAGCGTATGAGCTTGGCCGAATGCGAATTACCTTTGAAAGATAGAACAAGCATAGGTTTTGGAACACAGAATTTTAATTCGTCTTAAACTCGTTTTATGATGAAATCACTGATGCAGCTGACCTGTAATTAATTACATTTAATGCAAAGAATATTTCTGAGATATGCATTAGTGTCGCAACATTTATCAGTTATCTGTTTATTAATATGGTCGTATTTTGGTGCTTTTTGAATTCAAAATTCGGAAGATTTCATTCAACGGAAACTGAAACATGAACAAACCTAAGAAGTCTGATTGTCATTAATCATGCTTCTAAAACAAAGTTAATTCAATCTAAACATAGATTATGAGTCGAGACTTCATGTTTCGGGATTTCAGGGATCACGTTGACAAGAGGTATGTTATCACTGAACCCTGATTCCTGAAAGTGCGAAATCACGATAAGATTAAGTTAATCCTTAACTTTCGTATTAGTGAATTAATTAATCAGGATTTAAAATTAACTTCCATTCTTTCGGGGTTTCGAGGATTGTGGATATATGAGGTATGTCATCAATAAACCCCAATTCCTAAAATTGTGAAATCAAGATAAGAGTAAATTAGGCCTTAAATTTTGTATTAATAAATTAATTAATCAAGATTAAACTAACTTTCATTCTTTCAGGAAATCGGGGATCAGGATTTTGTGATTCAATATGTAAGGAAAACACATGGTTTGAGTAGACTCGAATCTCGAAAGGTTTAAAAAATTATTAATCAACTCCTTTAGGGTTTAAATTACCGTGATTTTAAGAATAACTTTACAGAAATCATGTTGAGATTTTTTAAAAAACAGTTTCGGTTTTTTGCCTTCGATTATTTAAAGAATAAATCTTGTCGGGACTTTGGTATCGGGATTTTGGAAATGATAGAAAGGGTTATGCTTTATGAAAAGTCGAAACCCGAAAAGGAAGGTTTTAGTCTTGAAGATAAAAATTTTAAAATTTGTTTTAACATATACCATTAACAAATGTGAGACGACCTATCGATGATGATAATGAGTGTCAAGATACCATGGTACAATCTAACAAGTGTGAACACAAAGGAAACTGTTGAGTTAATGAACGATGATGGTTTTTCATCCACTAAGTGCAAGGTCACCTATCGATAATGAAAATAGGTATATGGTGCTACTCTAGGTCATACTCTCAGAGTAATGTGTCAGAGTCGATAAGAGAAGACCCACTAGCAAGAAGTCAATGAGGACCTTCTATACTAGCATGAGTGAGAGACAAAGATACTTGTGATGATGATATGTACTTGACTGACATGGGAATTCAGACTTGAAAGGTCAGAGAATTTCTCTTGAATGGACAAATTAGGATAAAACTTCCCTTGAACAAAAGCACGACACATTATGTGACGAAGGAAACATGGATTATAAACTAGGATACATTCGTGATACAACAGGCATCAAAAAACTCTCCATATGGTAGGAAGAATAACAAACTGAGGGAGATTATACTCAAAAATGAGAAAAATTCTCCTAAATCCATACTAAACCTTGAAAATATTGATACACTGACTCAAAATTATTCTTTGTTCATGGGCGACAAGATTTTTGCCAACAAAAGAGATATATGCTTTCCCCCTCTTTTTGATTTTTTTATTTTTTTGTCTTTTTTGTATTATTAAATCCTGAAACAAAATAAAAGAATGCTATAGTATAGTTGAGGAAACGAGTGTCGTGGGAAAGAAATAGTAGTTCCAAAGCGTAAGGAACATACCTATTCTTAATGCAAGGAAGAATGTGCAGCATAAAGACACTCAGGGGATCTTTCAACCAAGGTTAAGGTGTCAAGTCGCAAAGGAATAAATTGTAAGGCTAGTGATTGGTAGGGATGCAAAAGAAAATGGTTCAAATATAGCATGTTGAAGCTAACACTAGGCCTAAAAGTGCGAGAAGTTAATATGCAATGCAATTACAACTCAACATAGTTTGTAATCCCTATTGGTGATATAGACAGAAAGAGATTGAGAGGAAGTCATAAGGCTTCAATTCAAATACATGGTGGGACTATAGAGGGATTTCAAGCCTACAGGAAGACTGTAGCATAGGTGTCAAAAATTCTAGTGAGGTACTAACTAGGACACCCATGGAGAGGTAAGCTCTACCATCCGTAAGTGACACCTTTAAGCAGCTTGAGAGGTGTAGTGCAACTGACGAATGGGGTGAACCTTATGGAAGATCCGTGAATGATATCGATAAATTCACAGTGAAAAAAGAATGACACCTACTTTATATGCTAGTAAGTAACACAATACATGTAGTGGAATATGTTCAAGGGAGTCCCATAGGTAATGGCCAAAAAAAGACTAAGAAGAAGATATGAGGCTTCAATGCAAAGTCATGGCGGGACTAAACAAGACTGTCGAGCCTAAGAGAAAAACTTGCAGCATGGGTGCCAGAATACCAAGGGATTGTAAATTAGGACACCCATGGAAGGTAGGCTCTACCATCAACAAGAAAACATTTTGAGTAGAGAGATGGGTTTATGTTGCAAGCTAATAGGATCGACCTTAAGGAAAAGTGGAGATTGCAACTATTAATGAAAAAAGTGTAAGGTGTATAATTCCTATTATGAAATTTGAGTTGTGCGAATACATTGCATGTCCAAAATCATGGAAAAGACTTGGTGAACCGAAAAGGACCAAAAGATACCCAAAGCATCATTGTACCACTTGAAAGTGAAACCAAAATACTACAAAGTGTCATTGACATTAGTTCAATTAAGGAAAAGTGATAAAACTATGGAAAAGTGGGTTTAAATATTTCATAAATAGTGACAATTTACCATTTACCATACCATTTTCACCATTTTACCCAAAATTGACCAAAACCCTCATACCTTGGAGCGGATATTGCGGGATCTTGGAGCGAAAAAAACACGTGTTTCCTAGACCAAGTAATCTCTTTTCACCTTTCTATCAATTTCATGCTTTCCATTTTTTCATTTGTATGAGAAATCGAGCCCCCCCCCCATTTTTTATCACAAAATTTGTGTATCTGTGGTTTGTTCATATATGAATCACATATATCTACAAGTCGAGCAAAGGAGACTCATGGATGCCAATGAAAATAAAGAAAAAATAAAAGACTAATTTTGTTTTCTCCTTTGCATCTTGTAGGATGGCTATCCAATGGAGAGATTGTGAGCATGAAGAGGTTGGCAATGTTTTGGTTGATGACGTAGATGCTAAAAACACAGTTCACCAATGAAAAATGTATAAATGTTTCTTAACAAGTGGCATGCAGGCAAAAAGGAGGTTACTCAATCTCCTTATAAACTATTGGCACCCTGATGCAGAGGCGTTTATGCTTGATGGTCAGTCACTAACCATCACCATGGATGAAATATACTTTATCACTGGCCTCTCTCGGAGAGGAGAAGTAACTAATTTGAAAATTCCTAGAGGAAGTGGAATGACTATTGATCAATATATCGTTGCATATAATGAATACGAGACCAAGAAATCAGGGACCCGAATATCTATCATGAAGATTATGAACCTAGGTTTGAAAGAAATCCTCTAAAAAATGACATGGATCGTGGGATCAACATATTTTCATCTAGCTTCACTATCTTAGATGTAATGTGGTATTGAATTCTTGAGGCCCGCAATATTTGATTGGAGAACTATGATGCTCACCTACATGAAGACCCAACTCACAGATTGCAAACTGTGGAAGGGAAAAATCTATGGGTTTGGGAGTGTTCTTTGTACTTTCTTTTTTGAGAGAGTGTTGGGTATTAGTCCGAGGGATTTTATCAAACACCACCAACAACCATGGAAATATTTGATACGATGGACTGAGTTACTAGCATGCCTAGGAGGGGGAACGATGTTCATTCCCTTTGATGATGAATTTTTTTATTGGTGGGGTCACCAGATTCCTACCATAAATGACTATCCATACAGTGGGATAGACTTTTCCCATGACTGAGACATGATTGTTCCTCCCGGAGCGACACTTGGAGATATAGGTAAATTTTATCTTTTTGTTATTTAATTTTTAATTTTTTGTTAGATTTATCTTATTAACAAAAAGAAAAACATGTCTTTTTGTGAGACCATATTACTGACACTTATCTCTTATACATGCAGATAGAGCCTCCGTGAGGCTAGGAGGACTCCCAAGACACATGCGTCAAGGATTAGATGAGCCAGGGCCTAGTGAAGATGCAGTGAAGACCTTATGGAGAGTGTGGAGAAACATGGAGGATTTGACACACTCGTCCCTTATGGACACTATAGATGATCTGCCAGTAGGGATGAAGTGTCACATTGTTGGTGTACCCCAGGCATTGACCCACCTCTTCAAGCATTTAACGAACACTATATTGTTATATGATAGGTCTCATCAGGCACAAGAATAAAATTTTATGTGCTAAGGGCACCATTTTGTACTCATGAACATTTGGGGCTAGAAGCCGAGCTCTAGTATTATGGAACTCCTTTTGGAAACACACACACACACACACACACACACACACACACACATGTGTGTGTGTGTGTGTGTGTGTATCAATGTTATGTTCTTGTGTTTAATGATGAAACAAATGCCAATCTAGAACATAATTATCATATGCATCAATTACTAGATTAGAGTACCTAGGAAAATGTGTGTATGTAATAAAATAAAAAGATCATTCTAGGAGACTTAATCTAAGGAAGCGACGTAAAAAAATTGAATTGTGGATAATATTTAGGCCATTCAACTGTGACACAACCAACTAAGAGTCTAAATATACTTGGAGGGACTGAATGCCATATGACAAAGTGTCTTGCAAATTTTTTATAATGACATTGTACTTGGATATATTATTTATAGTTTCCCTGAGACAAACACCTCTAGTGGACAATAGCTGGTTAGTGGGCGAATAAATAACCCAATCAGTGGAAGCGAGGTTTAATGTGTGGAGACTAGCACCATCTATGAATCCAACATAAATTGACGACTCCCCTGGCATTTTCCATAGAAAAGAACATAACTGTTAATTAACACAAACAAAGAAGCAACACTTGTATAAGCTATATACAGAAATTAAACCATATTTACAAGATAAATAGTACTTGAGCTACAAATCTCAAGCATAGTACCTTTTAAGGTAGAGCCAATTTATATGCTCTGGAAACACATTCCCCTCATAATCATCTAGTTTTTAAGCCCCTTTTTCCAATACACATGTTACGATATATGGACTGTGCCACAAGGGGTTGAACTTTCCTACTCCTAATGTATCCTTATCCTGGTCATATACCAAAACAAGGTCTCCTTTGGAGAAAACCCTAGGACGAAAAAACTTGTCATATTGGGACTTGACACATTTCCTATGTGCCTCATTGGCTAAAGTGACATCTTGACGTTGTTCATTGAGATATTCCAATTGAACGAGGCACTCTTCAAGATGATTCATTTCAGGGAGGAGCTCAACAACAATTCTCAACGAAGGGATTTCACATTCGATCGAAGAAAATACTTCCAATCCATGAACAAGTTGAAAATGCGAGAATCCTATTAAAATTTTGACAGAGTTCTAGTAGGTCCATAATGTCGGATATAACATCAAATTCCAATTTGATATGGCTGAGTTGACGGTTCTCCTTAAAATGGTTTTCAAGGATTTGCTCACGTCTTTGACCTAACCATTATTCTAAGGATAGTAAGGAGATGAATGCTCCTTCTTGAAACCTATTTTAAATGCTAATTCATACATCATGTGGTTCTGGAAGTGACTTCCATGGTTAGTGACAATATTTTTCGGAACCCTAAACCAAACTATAACTTGATTGAAAACAAACAATGTTGCAGTTTCCTTATCATTATCGAATATCAGAATGGCTTTTCCCACTTTGTAAAGTAGTCAACTACCACTATGATGTATTGATGCCCCCTAGATGAAGCTTGGTGGAATGTCATGAAATATACTCTCCACTTTGTGAAGGGGCCTATGGTAATAAAAGGAAACATGGGAGAAAGGTGTGCACACATTGTTTTAGTAAAGATTTGATAAAGATGACAATTCTTGACCGCTTTGATGCAATCTTTAAAGATCATAGGCAAGAAATAACCAACACGAAAAATCTTTCGAGATGTTTCCAAACCTAATAAGTCTTCTCTATGGAAGTCATTCAAAACTAACTCTGCTTCCATGTGAGTTAAGAAATGATGGAGAATTGAGTCCACCCCTCCTCAATACAAAGTATCAGAGATAATAAGGTAATTATTATCTAGGTGACACACCCATCATCATTTGTCTCACGAGAAATGTGGAGGGAAATTTATATTTTGGATATATAGGATGATATCCCCATACCAAGGATCATATGAAGAGATGAGGAATATATACTCATCCGGAAATGAGTCACTAAATTCATTATCCTAAATCTCTACTAGAAACTCTGACATAAGTTTGGAAAAGACCAACAACTTCTTAGACTTGGGAGAGGAAAAATCCAAATCGAACTCCTAAAGAACAATAATCCACTTGTTTTACTTCCCTCCAATGACTCACTGAGTCAAAACATATTTGCAAGGATTAATGTCAGTGATGTCGGTTGTCTTGCGTAAGAAGATATAGTTTCAAAGACATTGAACAACACAGAATGTTGCTAAGGCCAACTTCTCGACGTGATAGTATTTTAACTTAGGAACTAACAATGAATGACTCAAGTAATAGATGACATGCTATTGGAGCTCATCCTCCTCTTGAACTAATACCATGCCAATTGAATATTTGACCGCTACAAGATATAGTGGGAAGTCTCGATTATAATCTAGGGGCTAATCAAGGGAGTGGATACTAGGTCCTTCTTCAACACATAGAAAGAACATTGTGATGACTCATCCCAATGCAAAGGAAACCATTTCTTCAAAAGGCACACAAAACCTTTTGTGATTTTAGCATAGTTCGGTACAAAACACCAAAGAAAATTCACCTTTCCCTGTAAACTCTGAAGCTAACGTACTGTGCGCAGGGGAGGAAATTGGATTATTGGCTCAACCTTTAAAAGGTCAACCATGATCCATTTATTTGAAATGATGGATCCTGAGAGACGTCTTGACATTGCACAAAAAATGAATTTGTGTGGATTCAACCGAATTCGATAGTGACAACATATTTCAAAGACAAGGCGGAGGTGTAAAAGATGTTGCACCCTCTTACGCGAATGTGCGGTGAGATCATCCAAGTAAACCTACACAATGTGCTTAAGGTCTTGAAAATCAAACATCACGGCTCACTGAAAGGTAGCTCCAATGTATTTAAGGAAAAATGGAATCTTTTTTTATGCAAAGGTTCCCCAAGGAAAAAAAAAAATTGTTTTATGTTGGTCCTCAGGGCAGATTTGTATTTGGTTATAACCAAAAAAATTGTCCATAGAAGAGAAAATCTTGCTTCTTGTGCACTCGTCAAGGATTTGGTCGATAAATGGTGTAGGGAAGTTATCCTTGGGCCAATATTTATTTGAATCCCAAAAATCCATGCATACACGAATTGTGCCTTATTTCTTGTCGATCAACACGGGGTTAAACACCCATTTTGTCAATAGTACTGGGTAGATAAAGAAAGACTTAAGCAACTTATCCACCTCAACTTTAATTTTTTCCTCTTTCCTTGGTTTTACCGGTTCCAAATTCTACCAAATAGGTTTATCATTTTCATATGTACGAATCTCATGTTCGACAATCCGAGGATCTATGCTAGGAATTTCCTCATACGACCAGGGAAAAACATTGTGAAATTAGTTTAAAAGTATTGTATACTAACAAATTTCTTCTTGCGAACATTCTACCCCTATAAAAACATTCTCGATAACATTGGGATTTCTATAAATATTGATCTAGACAATTTCTAATATATTCACCATATTCCCCTCAACATATATACCATGCTTAGCTAAGGGGTTTACCATCTAGTCAACACTTCTACTCACGACTGACTTGAAATCTCCTCTTTCTACACGACTGATTTCAGGGAGGAAATATGATCTATGATGCATATCCTCCCAAAACCTTTCAAATCCAGTCATGGCCTCAATAATAACATCATCTGAAGGCAAGATCGTTTCAAGACAATGCTGATAAATTGAAGAATTCTAAGCCCAGATGAGCTCTAGAAACAAATCATCCTCATTTTTCTATGTAAGATTTCGATGAGGGTCTGCAATGATGCACTGAATAAGTGATCTCAGTTGCATACAGTGGCATATCTATCCCAACATTTGTGTGACCATCTACCAACTCACACGATGAGGATAAAACCCATGGATCTTGTAGATATGAAGTTCTAAACGAAACGATCTCATCATCGCAGTCAGAGTACTCAAATTTTCAAAAATGGTTATGCTGGCATGAATATAAGCTATCGATGCTGGGAAATTAAAAGTTCCCATGATAAAAGGGCACATTCCAACATTGATTCTCTCAGATGTCGACTGAGAGTTCTCAATCCAGGGAACAATGGATCCCATATTTTCCACCGAGCTAGAGTGGTTGAAATCCATCTAATCGATAGTCACAATCCTTCCCTCACGGGGAAAGAATTTTTTTTTAAATATGATGAGACGAAAATTGTCATCTCGTAAGTCTAAATCCTTCCTAATAACATATTATAGTTGAGCGACATGTTGAATGCCTCTACTTCTATGGAGATAGACTTTCCTCCTAACTGGACCGGAAAAGAGTAAATAACTTTGTGCATCCTAAAAGATTGTCTGTCAAAAGTGGTTAGTAAAGTGGGAGAAGGTGTGAGCTCTGGAGAGCCAATATATTTTCAGTAGCATAGGGACATGACACACGTTAAAGTTCCCTCATCAATGATGATCCTCTTGATGATGTGTTTCACGGATACAATGTCAATCTAGAAGGATACATGATAGGGAAGGAAAAGCTTCACATCAGTAGCATCAAGCTTCATAGTGAGTGGGATGGAAGAATCCACCTCTCTGATCGTGGATAACAATGCAGTGTGTTGCATCGAGAAACTTTGAAGCACCTCTAAAGTAGAGATCGCACATGAAATTTGAGATGAATCCTCAACAATCGAATAGTTGGGTGCAACTTGAACATTAGGGTTATGTGACACCCATTTGCACACACCCTTTGGTATGCATGACATTGTTTCCTTCTTAGGTTTTTCTATGTGGATAGGCCCCTAAGGATTAGAAGTTTCTTTACCTTTCATTGTCGACCCTGGATTACCATAATCACAAGTTCTAGTCGAGAAGTATACATCCTCTTATTTTAACTTGGAAGAATTAACCATATTAACGAATGAGAAAGATCCATTCAACAAAGTTGTGCTAGAATTACCCCCTTGCAAATTGGAAGTGGAAGAGACAACCTACATATTTTGTTATTCCGAAAACGGATTTTGCAATACAATGGGTTGTTTTTGTTATTGCAACTTTATCAAACATTGAGATTCTTCCATCTTTGGGCATTGATTAGTAAGGTGATCATCCCCACAAATATTGCATGGGAACTTCACCTTTCTCTTCTCATTCTTTTCCCGCTCAACATTCTTGTTAGGATTTTTGTCATTGCCCCCACTACCCTTAATGCCTTTTCCTTTGTTTTTATCTCTGGGATGCTGAGTACACTTATGAGTCTTCAATTTCACATTCTGTACATATGAGGATTGGATGGTGGGATAAGTTGAGTTAGAGGTTGGACCAGCTGCAGTTTGTTGAACTAACAATTGATGCATCTGGTTAGAGACTAGATCTACAACTTTTCTTTGAGAGGAACCAACAATTCCATCAACATGTGGTCCCGATTTCAGTTTTGGTAAGATGAGGGTTGACTGTGGTGCATTAGACATGATCTTTATTAGGACCCTCTAATGTACCTTTTTGTTCATACTTTTTTCTATCATTACATCCTTTTCCCACTCACATTTAAGCCTACATTATCACCTTAACCTATCTTTCCAAAGGTATGTAACGTTTCTTCTCTTTGCTATATGTTTAATTTGTTTTACATGTAATTTTACATTACTCTCATACTTAGCCATCGATCAGAAACATATAGTTGTTGAAACAATTCAAACTGCAGATTATTGTTGCTGCTTGAAGATCCGTTGTTGAAACAGTCTGTGATCTACAATGTTGGAACAACAATTCACACAACAATAACAAGAAGGAGCTTTTACACTGGCCACAATAGCCACACCTTAAGCCAACACCTACCATCGCTGCTGCTTGAGACCACGTTGCTGAAACAGTCAAACAGAACGCAAATCTCGTTGCTGAAACAGTCCGTGATTTGCCATGCTGAAACAGTAACAAGAAGATAAATAAAGAAGCTGTTACACCGGTCGCAATAGCTACACCTCAACCCAACACCATTCCAACTATTGTAACAACATTTTGCTACAGGAGATTAGAATATCCTATTCCAGCATAGAAGATTAGATCTGACTAAGAATGGGATTTATATGTGCACATGTAATTTGATGATCAATTGTATTGAGAGGATTCTCCTCTTTAAATAAGGGGAAATCATCATTAGAAGGGGATTTTTCTTTTTGGCTAGAAAGGAATTACAGAGAAGGACGTGTTCACTTTGGATATTGTAACATGATACAATTGACAGATGAATAAAAGATTATTCTGAGCATTTCTTCTTAGTTCCTTTCATTTCTGGGGAATCTTGTGAGAAGGGAGGGCCCACCTTCTTCACAAGATTCACCCATTAGTTCTGTAGTGTGTTAGTATTATTTTTGTTCACGCCTTGTTTAAACACTGTTTTGCTGAAACTCTACTTTACTGAACTCTATTTTGCTGAAACTCTACTTTACTGATTGTTACATTGTTTTCATACAGTTCACTCCCGGGTAACTGTTAATCATTCTGATTGGTAATTCTGCTTGATGAATTTATGAAAGTGTGATAGTCAGAGATAGGTGTTGAAGATTCCTTCTTGGGGAATAGGGTCTTGTTCTCTGTTATAAGATAGTTAGCCTTCAGTACTTGTCAATCATTTTGATTAGTAATGAGTTCATGAAAGTGTGATATTCAGAAACAGGTGCTGAAGATCCCTGCTTTAGGGGATAGGGTCCTGTTCTCTGTTACAAAATAGTTAGTCTTCCTTGCAGTATCCTGAAATATTTCTTTTCCTAGGTTGTTGTTTCTTAATGTAATCCAGGATTCTTCTGATAATTATTTCCTTAAACCTCGAACTCTGCAATAGATAGATTGCTTTTCTGTAATTCAAAGTAGAACTTCAATCTGTTCAAGGAAAGGTGTGATTAATGTACTTTTACTACAACTCTAGATTGCTTTTGAGATTGAGCATATACAGTGTATGATTGCCTTTGAAATAAACAGACTTCTCTGGGTTGACAATTTATGTAACACTTGATTGTTTAGTTAATAAGCAATTACAGTGACCAACATTTTTGCGTCGTTGCCGGGGAAGGAAATTATAGATTTCAAAAGCACTTATGTTCTTTCATATATACAGATTGCATGAGAGGATGTGGAGGCCCCAAAGAAACTGACCCTACAGGTGGTAGAGGCAGAGGAGGGGGAGGAAGAAAGACTTTTATTGACGAGATTATATCAAAATCTGAATCTGTTGCTCCTCAACGACCAAGCTCCCGAAAACCAAAATCTCAACCTTCCTTTCAAGCAAACTTTGAAATGGGGAAAGAAATTTGGAGCCCTGAGACAGTTGAGAAACCAATAGAAAACATTGAGGTTCGAGCAAGTGTAGGAGGGGAACAAACAAAAGAAACCATGGATGAGTATAATGAAGAACTGCATCATGAAGAACAAGCAGGTCCTGAAGGAGAGGTAAATGATGAAAACTCTTTTTCTACCTTAGGATTTCCTATTGGTTATCTTCCTAGAGGAGTAGCTCCCATGAAGAATATTCCACTCTTAGCTTTACCCAACTTTCATGGCTTATCTTCAGAGGATCCTGATGAATTCCTTTTCGAGTTTGACATATTATGCAGAAGTTATGATTACATTTCCAATGTTAAAAAATTAAAGCTATTTCCAACAACATTAAAAGGAAATGCATTAAAACGGTTCATGAGTCTTGGAGGTCATGTAATCACAACATGGGATCAGATGAAACAAAAATTCATGCATAAATACCAAGTCTATTGCCGAACAAGAGAAAAAAGAGAGGAAATATTCAAGATGATACAGAAAGAGGATGAAAATTTGGAGGACTTTGTGGAAAGGCTATAGTATAATCTACAAAGATCCAGTCACCCCAATATAAGTAAAGATATTCTTAAAACAAAATTACTAAAAGGAGTAAGGGATGACTGTCTAGATATGTTGAATATGCTTGGAAAATGGGACATATCTAAAGAATCATATGATGAAATTGTTAACCTATGTAAAATATGTTCAAGAGGAGATGCAAGGAGTAGGTCAAACAACAGGGATACCATATTTTCAAGAGTTCAAAAATCAGCCAGTGGAGGAGCAACAAGAGCCGAAATAGGTAATTTACTTGAGGGTTTTAAAACTGAAATGTTAAGCTCTTTTGCTTCACAAATTGATACCTTGCAGATTCAAAATAAATAAGCCAAAGCAGAAGCAACTATGTCCATCTTTTGTTCCAAATGCAGAGATAAGCACCCACAAAGGGAATGCCCATTGGACAAAAATCCAATCTGCACCATTTATGATAAGGATCATGAAACTCAAAAATTCCCTTATTTACCAGGAATCAAGGAAACATTACAACCAACTGATGAAGAAGTTGAAGCTATCTATCCGTTGACACAGAGAAGGCAATGGAAGCGGTGGGGACAAGGTATGAATCCTAATATGCCATTTACATCTTCTAATTGTTGGAATAACTATCTGTCTTTTAATCAAGCAAATTACTCTCCCTTTAATCAAATGCAATACCCACCCCTCAATCAAATGAATTACCCACCCATGCAACAAACTAACCCTCCTATTTTAGGATAAATCCGTGAGTGTGGACACAAACCGATCTCCCTAGATCCACCTAGATCTAGAACAAAACAGGACAGAATATACCGGTTTCCCTAGATCTAACTATTGAATT
>JZKD02S1399294.1:37108-48523 GCA_000966675.3 Picea glauca
TCAAGAAGATAATTTATATTAGGCTATTAGCCTCCAAGAGAAGAAGTTGGCCAGAATTAATAATAATATACTGAACAGACACATACCCAGAAGGAGAAGTTGGCCCCAGCAAACTAGCAGGATTACTATAAATACAGGGTGTCAGTTCTCATTTGACAGTATCTCAGAATTGCAGTTTCCTAGTTGGTGCGCACTGCAGTTGCAGTCTGGTGCGCAGGTTTGGAGGAGGGTTGCAGCTGCAGCTGCAGCAACAGCTAGTTTCAGTATTGGCTTGGATATCTCTTGTCTAAGGTTTGGAACATCTAATCAGTCTTTTATGATGCGCTATCCTTGGGGATTGATGTGCTACTCTTTGTTTGGCTATCTAGCCTAGGGTTTGCTTCCAGAGGAATTCTCAGTAAAGGTTAAGGTGCTCAGAGGGAGGCTTCGGCCTATGGTTGGGTGACGAAGGTATCGTCAATGGTAAAACGAGCACACCATCTTCTATATTCTAACATACTTAACAAGAAATTATACAATTATACATTAGCAATACATTAACTATGTATTCTATAAAATAATAGTATATTAGTAATACATTAACTATGCATTCTATAAAATAATAGTATAATAGCCATGTATTTTGATTCAGTACTCATTACTTCTCATACCTCAAAGCAACTTGAAAGATGTATATCCATGCATCTTACTTGTGTACTATATATTTGAACAAAAGCATGTAATAGTATATTAGCTATGTATTCTGATTCAACACTGATTACTTCTCATACCTCAAAGCAACTTGAAAGATGTATATTCATTCATCTTATTTTTGTACAATATATATTTGAACAAAAGCATGTAATAGTATATTAGTTATGCATTCTAATTCAGCTCTCATTACTTCTCATACCTCAAAGAAACTTGAAAGATGTATATTCATTCATCTTACTTTTGTACTATATATTTGAACAAAAGCTTAAAATCGTTGGGCTACGGGGTCTCATACACCAATTTGGTGTCTGACTTGGTCGTGACCTTAAAAATAAATTATTATTATTATTATTATTATTATTATTATATTAGCTATGCATTTTGATTCAACACTTATTACTTCTCATACCTCAAAGCAACTTGAAAGATGTATATTCATTCATCTTACTTGTGTACTATATATTTGAACAAAAACATGTAATAGTATATTAGCTATGCATTTTGATTCACCACTCATTACTTCTCATACCTCAAAGCAACTTGAAAGATGTATATTCATTCATCTTACTTTTGTATTATATTTTTTAACAAAAGCATTTTTATTCTAGGAAAATATACATTATTCATATATATTAAAATTATAAGTTCTAAATATTATTTATATGCATTTTGTTTTTATGGTTACATTTCTCCTCTCTTAACATTATATACAATAAGCAAACAAATCACAATTAAAATTAAAATTCCTAATGCATTTTGTCTTTATTTTTAAGTTTTTTCTTTTCTTAAAATCATATAAAAAAAATTAGCAGTAAAGAAATCACACAAATCATATAAACAAAACACTTTTAACTAAAGTCCTAAATATTATTTATATGGAAAAAAAATTAACTATTTATAATCCTCACTATTTACTTACTTATCAAATATATTTTCTTAGAGTGTGAATTTCAACTCAATTCATGAACAAGCAAGAAAAAACAGTAAAATCTATACCTATATTAAAAAAAACATTAAAATTTATATGTAATCAATTGAAGATCTTAACAATAACATAACCCAAAAGTAAAAAAAACATTAAAATTTATATCTACATCAATTAGATCTTAGCAATAACATAACCCAAAAATATTCTCTAGTAATGTGTTGGTCACATATAAAACATCCTAACAAAGAAAACAAGGCATGGCAAATACTTCATGCAAGTTTAATAGACAAGAAAACTAAATAGCATTAACATTGTTTGTGTTTATCTAACTCATTGAATAAGACCCACAATACAAATCCTTATCCAATTGGGACAATTGGTCGTAATCTAGCAAACAAAAACGGGCATGTAAAATAAAGATGGTAACACCAATTAACAAACAAAAATAATATAATAAATAAATAAATAAATAACAATTCACAAGTTAATCAACAGTTTATAAAGTCACAAGAAAGTTTTTCAAATCACTAACAAATTAGCAAACAAAAATAATATAATAAAAAAAAAAAAAATCATTCATTAAAAACTGTAATTGTTTGTTTGTACAGCCATGCCATTTGTAACATTTATATTTTTTTATTTAATTAAAACTTTTTACATTTTTCATTGGTAATTGTTTGTGTATGCATTTAAAGGTTAAAAATCTCCATATTCCCTTATTGTCTCCAGCATGTACATGTGGACAGGAATATCAAAGAGTTTATAGAGTCATATTGCTTGACATTGGAGTATTGCGGGCTTGGCGTCGTGTTTATGGCATTAGATGTATTTTTCATAGTTTTTTGGATGGCAATATCTTAGGTAATAGGCATAGTTGTGTGATGTTTCCTACCATGTATTATTGTTATTTTGTTTGATGTGTTCTTTTTAAAGCCCTTTTATTTTTGTTTTCAATGAATTATAAGATATTTTTAATTTTCTAATTAGATATTGTTATTTAGTTAGAATTATATATATATGTGTGTGTTTAATTGTTAAACATTTTGAATGGTTGAAATTTCAATGATAGATAATTCTCTTTGTGAAATTTTAAATATTTTTTTTTAATATATAACTTAAATAGATTTTGGATTGTTAGTAGTAAAGTTATGCTATAACATATTATGTAGTTTTAGACATTGTTATTTAACTAACACAGTACATAATTGTGGCTGATCAACGTCAAAAGGTTGATAAGATTAAAAGTAATTTTTAAATATGATTAGGTACATGTAAAAAAATAAACACATAAACGGATGTCTTTATAATAGCTAGGAAGTTAATGATTGAAATCACAGCCATTTATTTTGTGTGACTACTAAGAATATTCCAGCGATATTTAATCATGTTCATAGAAAACTTATTAAGCACTAAACCCCTATTAAATCTGCCCATTGTCAATAGGTATATGCCTTTCGACGTAATTAAAATTAAAATAATATGTAGTTTTAGACATTGTTATTTAATTAGAATTAAAATATTTTTATATGGATGAGTGACAGATAATTGTAAAACATCTTGAATTGTTGAAG
Source organism: Picea glauca (assembly GCA_000966675.3). Classification (NCBI taxonomy): domain Eukaryota; kingdom Viridiplantae; phylum Streptophyta; class Pinopsida; order Pinales; family Pinaceae; genus Picea; species Picea glauca. The sequence goes on from JZKD02S1399294.1 coordinate 40,301, forward strand.
TTTTACATGCTTTTATTTACTTGCTGGTCTATTCATTATTCAAACAAAGACTTTTATTTTTTCCATTAAAATATTTAAAGATTTTATTTATATGTTTGTGTTTTCAATGAAATAATTTTATTTATTTGTTCATGTAATCAAATAAAGATTTTACTTTATTTTTTTCTCATTAAAAATTGTAAGATTGTACTTTATTGTTTTCTCATAAAAAGTTGTAATTATTTGATTGTCTATTCAGTTGAAGATTTATATAAATTTTTTAACTTTTTTTTTAATTGTAACTATTTGCTTGTCTATTCATTTAAAAGATTTATATTTTTTTTTTATTTAATTAAATCTATTTAAAACCTTTTTCATTGATAATTGTTTGTCAATCCATTTAAGTAAGGGTTAAGAATCTCTATATTCCCTTATTGTCTAGCTTGTACATGTGGACGGGATTATGAAAGCATTTATATATTCTTATTGCTTGAGATTGGAGTATTGCAGTTTTTATGTTGTGTTTCTGGTATTTGATGTATATTTTCAAAAAAAAATTGGTTGTGATTGAAGTATTGCAGGTTTTATGTTGTGTTTCTGGCATTTGATGTATATTTTCAAAAAAAATGGCTAAACATTGTTATTTAGTTAGAATTAATTTTACTAGAATGAGACGATTGCTTTTGTGAAATTTTAATGTTTTTTCATCTATAAAACTTATATAGATATTGGATTGTTGGAAGTAGTAGAGTTATATCAAAATATATTATGTAGTTTTTTTGTAATTGTTAGAATACTTTAATAATTGTGTAGAAGAATTACTAGGTCACTATTTAGTTACACTCTTTATTTATGAGAAGCTTCTTTTGAAGGCCCTTATCTCAAGTCAAGCTTGATGTTAGTAATTGTGGGAGTGAAAGCCCTAAGGAAAGTAAGGTAATAAGTGAGTTATGGTAGGTAGTGATGTCTAGTTATTCATAAAAGCATGTTATGCATAAAGGAAGGTAAGCCAATAAGTAAGTGAGTTATGGTAAGTAGTGATTCCCGGTCATTGATAAAAGCATGTTTTGAATTTTTGAAATCAAACTTTAAGGCCATTAATGCATTAATAAGGTATTCTGGAATTTCCAAGTTCAAAATTGATCTAAATGATATAGGAAACCATAAATGTATTTTGTAACTATCAATTGATCTTTGATCATCTCCTCCACAAAACCCTATAATATCAATATTACATGTAGCAACAAATCTGAATATTACAATCACTAATTATATAACTACATCATTTTTTAAATCATTCACACATTAGTTTCTCCATGAATTTAGGAGTGTGTTAGTGACTTTAGGAGTGGCATTCTCTTTTAACTTTGATAAAGTATATTTAAAGCATAACCACATATGGATTTCAATGATTTTGCAATATATAATTGTTTCCCATGATGGGCCTAAGAACTAAGATTTTGATCTCTCTTAACATCTTGTGAGCAACTTAGAAACAATAAAAGTTCAGTTTTTAAATATAATTTAGATGTTCACTTTGTGTCATGTGAAGAAATTGGTCATGTGGAAAATCCCTTATTATACCTGCCGCTAAGCATGGTATATAGCATTTACTCACTCGTTGAATGACTATTACTTTATTCGTTGACCCAAATATATTTGCATGTTTCCTATAGTTTAACATTATATATCGCATTTTCTTATTTTTGTGAAATAATTAAACCTATTTATTTACCTTAAGATTGGTTGACCAAATTGAAGTCTTATTGCGCAAGTTGCGGCAACATTCTTGGGATGGATGCATGTCCTAACACGATGCTTGTTCTGTGGCGATTTGCATGCAAGGTTTTTGATCTGGCAATGTGATGTCTATGCAGTCGATGCTTTGTGCTTCACCTCCTAGCATGCAATAACAAAGACCATCAGACAGAAGTATATGAAAACTCTTCTATGTGATTTTAATACAAATATATACAAAGAGTTGAAGGATATAGCAGAAAAGGGTGTTCTTGTGAGGACTAACAATTCGTTCAAGTTTGCAAATGTGTATAGCCAGTGCATCGAAGATTTTGAGCCTTCATGATGAGATGTTCGAACCATTCCTCACGCGCAACCTTCATCTTTGTATTCCCTCATAGTTCTGCATATTAATACTAAGCTTCCCTCAATTCTTTTTTTACTTCCTGCGGATTTTATATTTCGTTTTGCATATGTATTGTTTGTTGGATTGTTGTCATACATGGATAATGTGTGGGGATCATCAGCAACAATGCATGGTTTCTTAGAAGGTCAAATAGTAGAGGAGAATATGATTGCGAGAATATCATACGAAAATAGACTATTTCCCAAGGTTCTACTCCTAACACACTGATACATTAATTATGATGATCACACAATAGGGATTGCAAATGTAACGCAGACCATACAAAACAAGAGAGAATGGATGGAACAATGGCCCATGGAACACATAACTAAGGTGGACGACAGAGTCTACACCGCCAATGAGGGTCCCCTAGACAAGCCCCTAGGGTTCCACCATGAAATGACTTTAGTAAGCTATGGGCTATGTCTGTTTATTTGAGAATGAACTTGAAAGTTGAGTTTGGATAAATTTTCATTTGATGTTATCGAAGTCGATATATGTTTCTGTGAATGCTCTGTTGTTGTGATGGAACTTGAGACCTACGTCCAATGAATTCACTGAACTTCACATGTCTCTCTGTTAATTGTCTACTTGGCCTCTGTTTAGAACAATCTAATTCATTTTACAACATTTCAACCCAGGAATCTTCCTTTAGAGAAGGATCTTGCATATTCACACGTTTTTCTTTCTTTACTTTTATTTCCTTGATTCTTATCTATCCTACCCATGGAGGTAATAAGGTTAATTGCAAAATGTTATCTAGTTTAGTTAAAGAAATTAGTTCACTTTGTTCTAAATTATTTGATTTAAAATTCTCGATGTAATTTGATCGGTCTAAATTATTTCAATGATGACTCTTCAACATACCTATAGTGTAAATGCACTCTTTGTACTCATTTTTAATTATTGAACTTAATACATCTGGTGTATTCCTCTTTCCATTTTATTGTTATTGAACTCGACAACTCTGTCCTTTCAATTCTTGGTTGTACAACACATTTTCCCTTTTGTTGTTATTCAACTTGAAGTATAAGAAAACTCTTCCATGCGATTTCGATACAAATCCGTACAAAGAGTTGAAGGATATAGCCAAAAAGGGTGTTCTTGTGAGGACTAACAATTCGTACAAGCTTGCAAATGTGTATAAGAAGGAAACGAAGTCTCATGCAAACCAAGCAACTAATTCTATGAAAATGGTGTTTCTAACTAGAGTAAGAATCCCTAAAGTAAGGAACAATTTCACCTCTACTATCGCAAATGAGATTGATGGCGATGCAGATGACGTTGAATATACAAAAGTCTTGGAGGAAACAAAAACTATTGAACCCACTGATTTTGGTTCCAAAGTCTTTATTTCAAGGGAACTGTGGAAAATGCACATTTTGGCATACAACAAGTTGATGAAGCCAAAAACTAAAAATTAATCATAAGTAATACATATGAACATATGTAATTCTGGAAATCGGTTTCTTGATTCAACACCAAATGATTTCTCCATTTTAGCAGACATGGAGGTGTCTATATTGATGTGGGTACTACTTTTCTACTCTTTATTAAGCATTCAAGTGACGATATATAAGCTGGATAGGAACACCTTCCCCCTAGATTTCATGTTTGGTGCAGCTTCTTCAATGTATCAAGCATATCAATTATATATCCGTTCATCATGTTAGAACAAAACGTTATTGTCTGTGTGCAATTTCTCTAAATTCCAAGTAAGAAAGACATAATTTATTACCTTGATCGAATTATCATTAGCATTTGTTTGACTCATTAGTGCATTATGAAGGAGTAGTCAGAGAAGATGGTAGGGATCCTTGCACATCGGACACAACTAAAGTTGGGTCAACCAAAATGGAGATTGGACTTCATACTAAATCAACACCTGGAACTAGATATGAACCTAGTCGGGATGCTTCATGGGGTGTTTTCACCTCGACTATGGTTTTTGTTGATCAATCGAGATTTTCATTCACCTCGTCTATGGTTACTCCACGTCCCTCAATATTCAAATTGTTGAACAAGTTCTGCAAAACCATGTTTATTCCTATGTTGTTCATTTCTATATCTTTTTTGATGCAATGTAGGCATGTAACCACGTTTTCAGTGCATGAATAGGGACTGCCTCAGGTACCCCTTACTGGATTGAGAATAGATCTTGTGCATAGAGATTCATTTTTGTATCCATTCTCTCCACGCAATACTACATCAACTAAGCGCTTGAAGCAAGTAATTGAATGCAGTAATGACAGACTTGAAAAACTGCAGATGTTTGTAGTTGTAAAGACTGATAAATCAGTTGATGAAATGAAATAAATTGTTTATATCTTCAGATCCTATGCTTTGAATTACTTTAAAATCAATTTGCATTCTATTTAAATTGTTCCCATGTGTTCAGGTGACTATCCCCTATGATCTTATCCAGGTGTGTTGTAGCTTTTCCTCTACCTCACAAATGTTGGTTCTTCTCTTCCTCCTGCTCCTCCACCATAGACTAGAAGGTCGAGCAACCCACAGGTCTAGTAATAAAGTGTGCAGGTGAAATATAAATTTCATATCTCTGCAAATCTTTTGCTACCACTTAGTTATCATCTCATATATTACATCATACAACATGACATATAAATATGCTTCATGTGCAGGACAAGGAAGCTTCTTCCAAGTAGAAAACTCTCATGAATAATAAGACATCTATAAAATTCAAGCCGCAAACTGTTAGCTATCTTTACTTTCATCACCTACTATGTCGATTTGTCATGATAGATCACTTCGTGGAATGACAATTAATGCATTGTGGGTAGGTTTTGTGGACCAGTTATTCGGACAAGGAAACTGGTTGAGGGACTTAATAGTGGAAGAAAGGTCCTCAAATTGTTTCACCTCATCTTCAACAATATCTTCAACAATGTTGGGCGAAGCCTCATAGCCTGCTTCAAGAGATTGCTTCAATAGATTTCGCTATAATTGATTATAATACAATACATCAAGAGATTTCGCTATAATTGATTATAATACAATGCACTATTAGTCGTAATACTTTTTATACTTAGAATTACTTTCAATAATTTATTATAATAAGGTGTACAATATAATTACTACAACATATTACATTTAGAATTGCATAACCGTAATACAATGCACTATTAGTTGTAATACTTTTTATACTTAGAATTAATTTTAATAATTTATTATAATAAGGTGTACAATAGAATTACTACAACATATTACATTTAGAATTGCATAGTGGTAGGTATATGCTGACATGCACCCTTGTTTAAGGTTGAAATATTTCAATAATCCTAACATATTAAAGATATAATTATAGCGAACCCCAGATGGGGTGTCACCGAGCACATCACGCCCTCCGACAGGTGGGAGGACACATGGCCTCAATCCACTCAGAGTCTTGCCACCACACTCTCGCCCTCCAATGCCATCATTTAACACAATGCATTCAATTCTCAGAGTTTTGTACCCCCATTATTTCCCTTGCACAGTTGTAGTTATGGTGATGGAGCTCCGGGACGAAGAAGAAGTTAATGTGATGGGTTCGCCTCCTAGCCAGTCCCATCACAATATTTAGATCCATGGGTTTTATTTCGCGCATGTGGTTTCTTCCGCTCATTCCCACACCTCGGCCCTAGCTCCTCGCAGCCTCAACTCTGGTTTTCTCCATCTCTGGTTCGTGTCCATCCCTCCTCTCATGTTTTTCTTCTCGATGCCAAGGCAAAGAAGAAAATCTAAGCAAGGGGCGGCATGGTATAATTCACGAGGGCGAGGATGGAAAGCTACTCAGAACTTGCCTCTGACTCCAGACTGTGCCTCCACTCATCTCTCCTCTGTCCTCCCCGTAGTCATGTAAAGTAGAGTGGTTTGATAGCATGGGAAACTCCCTCGGCTTCGCACCTAAGCTCAGCCCGGAATCATCACCCATACACCAGCCTCCCTCCCGCCTTCCCTCTCCATCTTCTCTCCCTAGCCCGACCGCCCCCCTCGCTTCTTCATTCTCCCCTCTCCCTTCTTCTGCCTCCCCTCACTCTTCTTCTGATGTTCCACAACCTCTTTCACCTCCTCTTCTGCCCTGCCCTCTTATGCTCAGTGCGACAGGTTTATGAAGCTACATAATTCTTTGGACATCACCCAGAACTCGGTCTTCGAAGTCAAGCACGACATGGCGGAGCTTCTAAATAGAGATGAATGTTGGGAGTGTCGCGAGGAGCACTTTGAGACTCTCATATGTGCACTCCTGCACACCACTCCAGACACAGGGACTCTAGCCACAGACATTGTGAATGATCCTTAGAATGAACGGAAGCCAGGCCCAAGCTCCGGATGAAATCGACGTTCACAGGTTTTCTTGATTTTTTGATGTCTTTAGATGATTTATTTCTATGGGTTCTAGCCCTACGAGGCACCTTAGTTTCTAGACTTAGCACAAAAATTGTTCACAGGACATTTTTCTCTCCTTTTACTGCAATTGTGACATGTTTTAACATTTGTGAATTGTATGGACATGTGGCAGCATTGTTTCCCATATGGACGATGTTGCCATTGTCTCACTATTTACCCTGACAGCTGTAATTGTTTTACTCCAGAAGGTTCTAATATATATCTCTAACTTGAAAAAAAAATACATAATTATAGCGATGTTCTATAAAATGATCCTGTAATATTTGAATTGGTAATAAAATATATAAAAAGGTACTAAAATAGACTTTCAGTCTTACTGGGTTTAACCTTACACCCGAATTTAACTTGATTGTAGATTTCTTCCATCCAATGGATATGGAGCAAAGTCAACCATTGACTTCACCTGAAACTAGCTCTTGCATCAATAATCATTTTGAAGGGAGACTAGTGAATAAAGACTCCAAGTGTCAGGAGTGGAATCACTTTGGTTGAAATGGAAACTAGTCAATAATTGGTTATGAATTCCATTCTGAGACAGATCTGCAAATCAATCTCTTTCTCAATATAGCCTTAATGGCGCTGACATGGAAAAGTATCAATTGAAAGGAACGATTGGCCTTCAAAATATTTGGCATTGATCTTTAGAATAAAAGATCAAAAACCATGTCAAATGATATATAAATATATCAAATAATTCACAACATCTCATGCCAATGATGTAGAATAATTTTACCATTTTAGAGAACTTAGTTCTGAATAACTGAATAAAGGCCACCCAACAATGTCAGATATAAAAATATGACATAATTATATCAAACAATTAACATCATCTCACGCCAATGATGCAAAATAACTTTATTGTTTCAATGTATTAAATTTATTTATTTTGAAACATCTATCACTTGTTAAAAGTTTTATATAATTGTTGTATCATAAAATGGAAAATTGAACAAACATAACTTTAATAATAAGCTATCAATTGGATTTAGTGGTTGGAGGAATGATCATTATCCTCTCCACACCCGGGTTCAATTCTCACAAGTGACATGTTGAGAAGCTCTATTGTTGATCGGCCTTGTATTCTGAAAATTCTAGAGTTTATCTTGAGTACCATCCTTAAAATGAGGGAAAGTACTCATAAATTTGTGTTGTTCCTATAGTTGATGATTAATTATGTAAAACTATATTTGTGCACCTTAGATGCATATGACTACACAATATTCATGGTAATATGTTGAATATACATCATAAAACCTATGCAGATGAACATCCCATAGACTATATGGGCACGTATAAAGAAAAGAAATTGATATACCCATGTTGCACAAGTTTCACTCCATATCGGAACACCAAAGGCAAATAGAATATTGTCGAAGATGACTAGTTCCTAGCTCTACTTCTACGTTGGGATTGCAAAACTTAATTGCATTATCCCAAAAAGAAGCATAATAAATTGCTTAACTTAAAAAAAGAAAAAAGTCGCTTTGCAACTTTCCTTTGTTTATTTATTATTTTTGTGGTTGCTAAGATTCAATTCACTATTATTTCTTTATTAATGTTGGGGTTTCTTCCAATGATTTGTTTGGAGGTTTTCCTTTGTTTATTTATTATTTTTGTGGTTGCTAAGATTCAGTTCACTATTATTTCTTTATTAATGTTGGGGTTGCTTCCAGTGATTTGTTTGGAGGTTT
>JZKD02S1399294.1:49676-61183 GCA_000966675.3 Picea glauca
TATTTAGTATAAATAGGAGTCGAGGGTATGAGAACCCTAGCTTGGATATTATTGTAATAGAGCTCTGCTCGACTGGAGGTTTCCCCCTCGAAGAGGCCCGTGAACATTGCTCTCATAATTAAAGTGCTCTTCTGGTGTTATTTTGATATCATTTCAGTGTTATTGTGGTGTTGTTCTGGTTATATTGTTTTTTATCTTCCATTTCTAGCATTTTATTTATGTTCTGCATACTTTTTATATATGGAATATTACAAGTGTTATCATAGCACTTTCCTCGGCAGAAATTGTGGGTTAATTTTTTTTCAGGGTAGAGACATATTCCGACGTCTTTAAGCCACAGAGATCTGTCATTACACGCATAAACCCGTGGTTGAGGGATTCATACATGCAGGAAATACAAGTGGTACTTAAGCGCACATCTGTTGGCCACCCTTGTAACCCATGTTGGTACCCCTTCCAGTGGTAGTGCATCAGACAACACTTGTGTATGGATCAGCCTAGATTTCCTGAAGCCCTCTTTAGATAAACCGATCGACCGCTTGACTGCTATAGTTCCACTGAGAATGACACTTGGGAAGATACTCTCTAGTACCTGGGTAGTCGGGTAGTACGGCTAAGGGCACGGTCTAGCCTCCTGAGTTAGTGCCCTGAGATATTGGGTTGAGTACTAATGTTGGACCCTGCACGTATATCAGAGAGTTATAGCACAAGGAAAACCCTTGTCTGTAGAACCCTTGAATACCTAACCCTTGGGGACCAAAACAAAAAATAAATAAAACAGACAAGATCTATTATCGCGCAACTGTGTTCGGGTTGCCAAATCACTACACATTTCTTCATGGTTAAGCATTTGGGGATTTCATCACTGCAATATTCTTCAGACCAGAGTATAACTCCGCAGGTGTAAAAAAATAAAAAAATACAAGTCTGGAAATTTTTGCACCATTATTTGAGACCTATTCCATTGGATTTATCTCTTCTCCCTTATCACATTCATACATATCATTTTTCAGCAAAATTTTCGACCCCACCCACCCCATTTCGGTTCCCTCATCATCATGGCCCATACCCATAGCCAAGACTTGGAAGCTTGCTTCAATACCTTGCAATCTAATTTCACAGAGACCCAACAATAAGTGAAACAACTCAGTGCCAATGTTGTCACCCTCAATACAAACATGCAGTCCTCCATCGTCGCCTCAATTGAGGAACTCAAACAAGACATGACTACCCAGCTTGAATCTGTCGTTTCAATTATCTGCACCAAGTTCCATATCCCTGCAGATAACCCTTTATTTTACCCACCTCCACATACTGAAGGTGAAACTTCCTCTCATTCCCATAATTTTCATCACCATCACTTTCAGCGTGACCTACGCCTTCCACAGGTGGATGTGACCAAATTTGATGTCTCTAATCCCACTGGTTGGGTAACCCAAATGGAACATTATTTTTCTTTATATGGCATTACGGATGAATTAGCCAAACTCTAGTATGGTGTTCTCCATATAGATCAAGAACATTGGCAATGGTGGCAATGGAGAAAAACTTCCCGTCAAGGGTATATTGCTTAGACACACTTTGTGGCAGAGATTTATGAATGCTTTGACACTGACACCAACCATTTAGTCCATTTGAAAAAGTTGAAACAATCTGAAACAATGGAAGACTTTAAAGTTTCTTTTGAGCACCTGGCTTTTCGGACAGAGGGTATGTCTGATGCTTTTTTTCCAAGAATGTTTTATCAGTGGCCTCAAGGATGATATTTGTGACCATGTCCTCATGGTTCGGCCTCAGATTTAGGTGGAGGCTACTAAAATAGCTAAATAAGTACAATAGGTTGTATCTTCTCAAAACTGGAAACCCTCCTTTATTCCTCACACTAAACCAGTAAATCCCACTACCCCCTCTGCTCCACTAAAAATCCAAAAATTGACCAGGGCTAAAATGGTTGAATGCCAACTCAAAGGCCTTTGTTATAATTGTGATGACAAATATTTTATGGGCCACAAGTGTAAGGAAAAAAATATTTTTATGGCCATCTCAAAGGATATTTTGGAAGAGAATGTTGAAACTCCCCTTGTGTCTGAGTCACCTGAAACCACTGATATAACCCCTCCCTCAAACCCTCCCAAAGTAGAACCGGTCATTTCCCCAAATTCTCTCAATGGCTTCTCTACTCTGCAAACCCTCAAGCTAATCAGTTACATCAAGCATAGGAAGGTCATCATTCCTGTTGATAGTGGAAGCACCCATAATTTTATTCATCGTCGCATTGCCCAAGAAACTCATTGCTATATCCATAAAGTCAATAATTTCCAAATCATGATTGCCAATGGTGGCTCCATGAAATGTGGAGGGCGTTGTGAAAATGTGCGTCTCCAAATTGGTGACTACCACCTGACATCTCATATGTTTGCTATCGACATGGGCAGTTGTGACATTGTGTTGGGTGCAAACTGGCTAAGGAATTTGGGTCCCCTTCTCATGTATTTTAAGGAATTAACCATGCAATTGGACCAAGAGGACCAACAATATACGTTCCAAGGCATCATCGTCGGTTCACCTGAGATAATTAGTTCCCATCGCATGGAAAAGATGCTCAAAAAAGGTCATTCTGGAGTTATTGCCCAACTCCATGCCATACAAGTAACTGAGACACCCTCGGTGCCGCAAGACCTCCAATCCATCCTCTCTAAACATAAAGTGGTATTTTCCTCTCCCCAGGGACTCCCTCCTTCTTGTGGTGTTCATGATCATTCCATTCCCCTTGTACCAGGAAGCCTTCCTCCCAATATTCGTCCCTATCTTCACCCCTTTTCCCAAAAAAATGAAATTGAGAAAATGGTTCAGGAACTCCTTAACACAGGCGTTATCTGCCCTAGTACGAGCCCCTACTCTTCCCATGTAGTCATGGTCTTGAAGAAAGAAGGTTCTTGGCAAATGTGTCCTGACTTCCGTGCCCTCAACAAACTCACCATTAAAGACAAATTTGGCATTCTTGTCATTGATGACCTCTTGGATGAATTGAGTGGCGCCCAGTTCTTTACTAAACTTGATCTTCGTTCTGGCTACCACCAGATACGTATGAAAGAGGAAGACATTCCTAAGACTGCCTTTAGAACTCATGAGGGCCACTATGAGTTTTTGGTCATGCCCTTTGTCTTGTGTAATGCCCCCTCCACCTTCCAAAGCCTCATGAATCATGTCTTCCATCCTTTTCTTCATCATTTTGTCTTAGTTTTCTTTGATGATATCCTCATCTATAACAAAACCTAGACAGACCATCTTGCTCATGTGGATCGAGTTCTCCATCTACTCTCTCAACACCATCTTTTCCTGAAACAATCTAAATGTGTTTTTGGCGCCTCAGAACTTGAGTACTTGGGTCATCTAGTTGTCAAGGATGGCGTCAAGGTGGATACTAAAAAGATTGAAGATATGCAAGACTGGCCTAACCCAAAAACTCCCAAAATCTTGTGTGGATTTATGGGCTTAACAGGTTATTATCTCAAGTTTGTTAAGAATTATGGAAAAGTTGCAGCACCTCTCACTGCACTCCTAAAAAATAACTCTTTCACTTGGACTCCAGTAGTTGCTCAAGATTTTCAAACCATGAAGTTGGCCATGTGCACAACTCCAGTCATGGCCCTTCCTGATTTCACAAAGACCTTTGTCCTGGAATGTGATGCTTCAGGGAAAGGAATTGGCACTGTCCTTATGCAAGAGGGTCAGCCTTTGGCCTTTACCAGCAAGAAACTGTCTAAACGAAATCTGGGAAAATCAATCTATGAAAAGGAAATGTTGGGTATTTTGCATGCCTTTGATCTGTGGCGCCCTTATCTATTGGGGCAATGCTTCCAAATTAAGACAGACCATCAAAGCCTCAAGTATTTTTTGGAACAACGCATTTCCTCCCGAGGGCAACAAAAATGGGTGACTAAGCTCTTTGGATATGATTATGATATCATTTAGAAGAAATGCAAAGACAATGTGGTTGTGGATGCACTTTCCCGAAAATATGAAGATGAAGGATCCATTTTTTCTCTCTCCTTCATTGTACCAGATTGGCTCCAAGCCGTTTTCCAGGAATGGCTACAAGATCCCAAAAGTTCGCATCTGATACAACAATTATAGTCCAATTCTCCAGTTTCCCCAGGGTACTCTTGGCTCCATGATGAGCTTCAATACAAATTTTGTTTTTATTTAAGTAAACAATCAAAACTTAAATCCATGGTACTTTCTGAGCTTCATGCTACACCCACAGCTGGGCACTCCGGGTTTACCAAAACCTATGACAGGTTCAAACGTTCTTTTTTCTAGGATGGTATGAAACAAGACGTTCATAATTTTGTCGCTGAATGTGATGTGTATCAACGCAACAAGGGTGAAACAGTCAAATCTTCGGGCACACTACAACCGCTTTCGATTCCACCTACTATTTGGAGGGATATCTCTATGGATTTTATTACAGGCTTACCCAAATCAGGAAATAAATCAGTCATCATGGTGGTTGTTGATCGCATTTCCAAGTATTCTCATTTATGTGCTCTTCAACACCCATTTACAGCATCCACTGTGGCTCAATTTTTCATGGATCAGGTCTTCAAGCTTCATGGCATGCCGCATTCTATTGTTTCTGATCGTGACCCAACTTTCACCAGCAATTTTTGGCAAGAAATGTTCAAGCTACAAGGCACCCAATTTCATCTCAGCATAGCTTATCATCCCCATACTGATGGTCAAACTGAAGTTGTCAACAAGTGTTTGGAAACATATTTGAGTTGTTTTTCATCAGAAAATCAAAATCAGTGGGCTCAATGGTTACCCTTATCTAAATGGTGGTACAAGACTTCATACCATACATCTACTCACATGACTCCTTTTGAACCGATATATGGACAAAAGCCACCTTCATTTCTCTCATACTTATCAGGTGTCTCGAAGGTCCAAGCGGTTGACCAAACGCTTACAGTTCAAGAGGATATTCTTTGTACCCTCAAAGAGAATTTGGTTATGGCACAGAATCGCATGAAGCAACAAGCAGATCAAGGTCACTCTGAATGTCAATTTGCAGAAGGGGATCAGGTGTTTCTTCGACTGCAACCTTACAAGCAAAATTCCCTCAAGGCCGAGCATTGTCAGAAGTTGGCGCCCAAATTTTATGGTCCTTATACCATTCTCAAGCATGTGGGATAGGTGGCCTATTAGTTATCTTTTCTCAGTAATTCTAAGCTACATTATGTTTTTCATGTTTCGTTCTTAAAGAAGGTGATTGGAACTAAGTGCCAAATTCAAACAAACCTTCCCGAGTTGGACAAAGAAGGATTTATTTGGCTACAGCCACAAGCAGTTTTGGACCAGCGTGAGCGTCACTTGTGTCAACGAGCCATCAAGGAAGTGTTAGTCAAGTAGAAATATACAACTCCAGCAGATGCCACTTGGGAACCAGCTACCATTCTGCAGCAATTTCCACATCTCAAGCCTTGAGGACAAGGATTTTCTTAAGGGGGAGTACATGTTAGGAACCTAACCCCCACGTAGGTAGAACAATATATTCAGATGTAATAAAGGTAATTATTAATAAGGCCTTGTAATAAAGTAGAATAATTCGAATGTAATAAGACCTAATAGAAGCTTCTGCTTCTCAAAGGGTCTTCCTCTATATGGTTCTTTTGATAGACATATTTAGTATAAATAGGAGTCGAGGGTATGAGAACCCTAGCTTGGATATTATTGTAATAGAGCTTTGCTCGACTGGAGGTTTCCCCCTCGAAGAGGCCCATGCACATTGCTCTCAGAATCAAAGTGCTCTTCTGTTGTTATTTTGATATCATTTCAGTGTTATTGTGGTGTTGTTCTGGTTATATTGTTGTTTATCTGCGATTTCTAGCATTTTATTTATGTTCTGCATACTTTTTATATCTGGAATATTACAAGGTTGGTGCAAAACAAATATAGAAATAATACTAAAACCTCTAACCTTTTTATTAATAATTTGAACCAATGTCTAAACTTATTCCCTTTTGATAATGGGAAGTGAAAATATATCTAACATCTTTGAGCATTGTAATTTTATTTGGAGCTCATTTATTTGAAAATATTTTGCTCATCATTGTTATAAGGAAACTATTGTACCCTTTGAAGATAAACCCAGTTTTTGTAAATCAAAAGTTTTTCAAGAAATTAGGTTTTAAGGATTGTGTCAACAGTTTTTTTCTTTACAAAAAAGACGACTGCATGAGCCATGGTAACACTCCTCTGCATAAAAGACAACTACACAAGCCATGGAAACACTTACACTTGTCAAAAGGATAGTAGAATTTTCCAACATCAATATCGCATTAATCCACAAGGTTGATGATTTTCGTCAATGAGCCTTATGCTCGACGAGGAAAATATGAGGTTCCCAATTATGATGTATCACGTTATCTAGAAGTGTTCGGAACCTGGATTCTCGACTTGGACATATAATTCAGTTATAATCAAAATCTTGAAGATAAGAAGGTTCCATTCACCAAGTTGAAGTTTATTGGTCTTACCAAACTATTAGTCCCAAAGCATGCAACAAATTAGAATCATATCACCACCTAGACTATGCTTTTGGAATCCCTTAGTCTCACATTCTATCCTTCCATAGAAAAACAAGATATCAAGATCAAGTGGAATTCCCTGCGTCAAGGAATCAACATCCTTGTGCAAGACTACATCCACTAGTTCAAATGATTACAAAATCATCTCAACATTAATTATCCATATAACAAACTTGTGCTCAAGTTTAAAAATGGATTGAAGGAACAATTATATCATGAGTTGAAGTGATCCGGAAGCTTTTCATCAAGTGACTTATAAAGAATTGCATTAAATGAGCATAAATTAAAGTGCACCATTAAAGAAGGAAAAGTTCAATAAGGAAGAGACATAAGCATCAAATATGAACACAAAAAATTGATAACGGAGTTTGTCCCTGGTGGACTACATCTCTGAGTCCTGCTCTCAAATGGGTAGGCCTTTTTATTAACTCAGCAAAAGAATTTGGCAAAATACATAAGTATACCTCATTCTGAAATCAAGCTGTAGAATTTTTTCTCAGATCCGAAAGCAGACAGCACCATTGAATTTGTGGCGTCGAATTACCCAAAAATTATTGTCTCCATGCTTCGATCTAACTCTGGCACTCCCAGGCCCAAGAGAAACTTTGTCTCAGTTTCTATGCCCTGCAACTTGCAATAAATGTGGAGAAATTTGTCTCGAAAACTGTGTCGGTATGTACCCTTGCGTTCCCTCCTTCCAGCACTGGGTAGATTCACTTTTTAAATAAAAAAAATCGGTTGTAAACAATGTAAGGTTATTTCCCTAGTGGTTGTGGAGCATATGTTAAGGCGTGTATAGAGGGGGAGGTCTTGTGGTCGAGCCCGCGGGCCTCCCATTTTGGCTATTCGTTGTAAAAATATATATATTTGAATTTGTTCGTTTCGCCAAACTTAGCTATGGTCCTAGCTAATCCATTGGTACCAGATTTGGCAGGGTCTCGCCGGATTTGGCGGACCTGCCAAATCTTTTAATATTTTTTTTTTAAAATTTGGTCTCGAGTTGTCATTGGGCATTTTCCCACTACCATGTGGTAGCCCATGACTAGGCCACGTGGTAGCTAACCATTAGGCCACGTCAACCACTGTACAATCACCTTGTCATGTCAGCATACAATCTACCAACTCATCCGGCCACGTCAGCAGCCACGTCATTGTACAGACTGCCACATGGTTATATGGACTGCCACGTGGCACAATTTTATTAGTCCACGAAATGACCCAGAAATGTCAAATATGAGTGACACGTGGCAGCCTCTGGTGTTGCTACATCATCATTACACGTGCCGCCTCCTGCACATGCCATGTATGTTGTATGGATGTTGACGTCATCTGTACCGATGTTGACGTCAGCAGTACGGATGCTGACTCATCCCCCTATTGATTGGGCTAGGTTGACCAAAATTTGACCTTGAATATCTTTTGATCTGTAACTCTGTTCGACGAGTCATTTGCGTCGTTGGAAATATTACGACGTGCTCTTCGCGATGATGTCATTTTCACTTATTTTTTAGAACTTTGAATTTTCTTTCTTTCTTTGTCTGTTGAGGCCATTTTGAGCGTCCTGAGTTGCTTCTGTGAGTTCTGAGTTGTCCTTGGTCTTCTCTGGATACTTTTTGGATCACGCCTTCCTAATGAGAGCTTTTCGGACCGCCAAAATCTTTCATCAATCAACATATAAGTGAGGAAAGAGTTCCCTCACCTTGTCCTTCTCAATCCACTTTGACTTGCTTGGATGTGTGCCCTTTAGGCCTACTCGAAGATAGTCAACATCACCCCTGCGTGAATTCATCGCCCTTCTGTCAGGATAATATATTCCCTTAACTCATCCAAGTACTCAGGAGAAAACTCATCAACTGAAGGTATTGAAACTTCCTCATCCTGATTCATGATCATGGGAGGCTCAAAAAGTTTCAAGTTCTCTACATTCACAACTGAGTAAATATGCATATAAGGTGGAAGATCCAGATGAAAAGAATCGGTACCACTTTTCTCCAAAATAGTGAAGGGTCTATAACGAATGGGCTTGATTTTCTTGCCTTCACCCTTCAATCTCTTCTTGCTGATGTGAAGCCATACCCAGTCTCCAACCTGGAACTGATGATCAACCCTGTGTTTTTCATGCCAAGCTTTATATTGTTCTTGACTTTCTCCAATTGTTCCTTGATTGCTTGGTGTACCTGATGGATCCTCTGGATGAACTTGCGGGCTTTGTCTTCATTTATTTCTTCATTTGAATCGACATCTCTCCCATACATCAAGTCTAAAGGAACTTTAGGTAGGTACCCAAAACATGTCTCAAAAGGTGAACTCTGAGTGGAGGAATGTAAGGCTTGGTTGTAAGCATGTTGTACATAGGGTATTTGTTCATCCCATAACTTGGGATACTTGTTGCAATAGCCTCAAATCAAAATAACCATTGTTCAGTTTACAAACTGTGTATGTCCATTGGTATGTGGATGGAAAGCAGTGCTCCTCTTCAATTTGGTGTCCATCATTCTCCACAAGCTTGCCAAAAATCTCCAAGGAATCGAGTATCTCGATCTGAGATAATGGATGTGGGTAACCCAAAGTGAACCCAAACATATTGAAAGAAGAAATTAGCAGTCTACTCATCAGTGATTTTCTTTTTACATGGCATTAAGATACACATTTTGTTGAACCTATCCACTACAACATACAAATAGTCATGACCCCCTTTCGACATTGGTAAACCCCCTAAAAAATCCATGGAGATACTTTCCCATGGAGGGGGTGTAACAGGAAGTAGTGAGTATAGCCTCAGTTTTCTATTAGTGGGCTTACAAGTAGAACACATCACACACCCCTTTACATATTTAGTTACAATTTCTTTCATTTGAGGCCACTAACAAAACCAATGCAAATGAGCCATAGTTTTTCCTACCCAAGAATTCCCAGACATGAGAGAAGTGTGAGCTTATCATATTACATGGACTTGTTCACTTGTAGGAATACATAATTTTCCAAGATGGTAGAGTATTTTTCCTTGCAAACAATAGTTCTCTACTTGTGCACCATGGGTTAGCTTCTCATATACTTCTTTAAAATCTTCATCAATGGCATATTGTTCCACATAGATATCATGAGATAAAGAAGTATTCTTCAAAATAATAGAAGCAACAATGGGAGGTCTAGAAAGCATATCAGCTACCTTGTTACTTGTGCCCTTTTTGTACTTGATTACCAAATGAAATTGTTGTAGAAAACCCATCCATCTGTAGTGTTGAGATTGTTGCAGTTTTGTTTGTGCTTGGAGATACTATAAAGTTTGTTGATCTATATGTATGATTGTTTCCTTCCCTAGCAAGTAGTTTTTCCATTTCTTTACACTTTGAACTAATGCATACAACTCTTTATCATATGTAGGATAGTTAACAACAGCTTGGTTAAAAGTTTTTGAGTGGTAACAGATAGGCTTATGATATTGCATCAATATTGCACCCATGGCGTATCTGTTGGCATATGTCTCGATCTCAAAGGGATTTTGAAGATTCAGCAGTGCTAATATCGGTTCGGTACTGATATTTTCCTTCAAAGTGTCGAAATATTTTTGTTGCTTTCCCCCCCACTGAAAAGTGTTCTTCACACTGGTTAAGTAATGAAAAGGAACCGCTATGAAGGAGAAGTTTGAAATGAACCTCCTCCAATACTGGACTACACCTAAGAAGCTCTAGATCTCAGTTACACTTTTGGGCTCAAGCCAATTTACAATTACATCAATCTTGGAAGGATCAATTTGTAATTGTCCTCCTCCTACAATATGACCTAAGTACACAAGTTCAGTCTTACCAAATTCACATTTGGACAGTTTTACATACAAATTTTCCCTTTGCAAAGTATCCAATACTTCATTTACATGCCTCACATGTTCATCCCAATTCCCGCTAAAAATAAGAATGTTATCTAAATATACAATCACAAAATCATCTAGAAAAGGCATGAACACATCATTGATCACATGCATGAAAGTTTATGGAGCATTACAAAGCCCAAACTGCATAACTAATCACTCAAACAATCCTTGTTTGGTTTTAAAGGAAGTCTTCCATGCATCCCGTTCTGCAACCTTGATCTGATGGTATCCACTGCACAAATCCAACTTAGTGAAATAAACATCATTCTTTAACTGATCAAGTAAATTATCTATACGAGGAAGAGGGTATCGATTTTTCACCATGATTTTATTTAAGGCCCGGTAATCGACACACATTCGCCATGTGCCATCTTTCTTTGGCACCATCACGATCAAAGAACCACAAGGAGATGAACTATGCCTAATGACCCCTTGATCCAATAAGCCATGTACCTGCTTCTTAATATCTGTCATATCCACAACTGACATCATGTACATGCCCACATTAGGAAGAGGAAAATCATGTTGAAGATGTATCTCATGTTGAATTTCCCTCTTAGGAGGTAATCCATCAGGTTCCTGGAAAATATCATCATACTTAGAAACAATATCAATTAATTATTTCTTATGGGAAGGATCACATCCTTGGAAAGCGTCGGATGTTCCGACATCTTTCTCTCTTACGACCATGAGTACATATCTCTTATTAGTGTTTATGAGTCTCTTCATTTGTCCCTCACTAACAAGTGTTGTGTTTACCCTCATGCTGTGAGCTCCAACAATATATTCCACTCCCCCCTTAGTAAGGTGGTATTTGTTCTCATGACGAAAGAAGATTGTTTTTCTATCATAAATATAAGGACTCCCCAACACTATGCCACATACATTGTAATGTCCCTTTCCAAATAGGAGCTCCAGAAGAGGAGGTTTAATGGTCTAAACCGCCTTGTTAGACTATAGCCAGGGCCAAAGAGGGGTAAACAGGGTTACTAGAGGTCACTCCAGTCACAGGTGTTATATTCGGAAAGTGACATTGAGCTAAA
>JZKD02S1399294.1:118532-130524 GCA_000966675.3 Picea glauca
TCAAATAATTATTGGGTAATCAAGCCCTAATCATGTAGATGATATCCCAATACTTAAACACAAGTTTTGATGGAAAAATAGGGCTGCAAAAGATGTTATCAGCAATACAATAGGGCAGCCTTGTGTATGTTGTAATGTACCCAGCCACCATAGCTAGTCACGCCATGCAAAACTTTTGTCTTTATCAACTCTAATACCTTTTTATTAACGTACCTGGCCTCCAGCTAGGCAACAATATGTGTGGAATACACATAACATGAAAATTATGCTAATTAAATCCATTCTTTTGCGATTATTCATTTTCCCATAACCTACAGCTACAATTTATAACATATTTAGCTACAGAAATAACCATAAAACATATGCATCTGAAGCTTGTTAATAATCAACAGGAGATATAACTAAACCGTTCATTACAACAATATATAAGTCATTCTCATTCACTCAAAGTTCATGCACAGCAATAACACATGTAAATAACTCAATACAAGATAAAACACTTATCTTAAATAAGAATCATGCAACCAGTTGCTTGGGACGGGCATTCCATCCAATCGTAGACTGATTGTTCCAAATATCAATAGTCAGTAACCCCCGAGCTGAGGCTAGCAATCCACAAAAGAGGGTGGTCTCTCATAGTCCACTCACAGCTCATAAATCTCTCAACCCAACTAGTATTTTCCTACAACTATCACGACTTTTCCACCAACTCTCTTTTACTTGACCTGCCTAACCCAAGGAATGCACCATTATTTTATCAAGGTTAACCCAAGGGATGTACCATTAATTTATCAAGGCTAACCCAAGGAATGATCCATTCGTTTATCAAGGTCTCTTTGGCACAAGAAGCTAGGAATCTCTCAGTTGGGAACTCAAGGGAAATTGTTGCTAAGAAAACTACCAGTAAACCAACAACAACACTTGTTGTTTCAGTGCAACTCACATAGGAGTTCACTCTTTCGGCCTGACAACCGGATTCTTTAATTCTCCAGCTCAAATTCGCTCCAATTATGCACCAGTTACACTCTACAATTTTCCCTTCCTCTGGCCACACCAGCTCCAAGCTCTGTTTTATTTCCCTCTATTCGCTTCCCATGCACAGACTTAACTAACTCTCCAAGTTGTTCAAATTTTTGTTACTTCTCCAAGCAGATTGTATTCAACCCCCATGTGCCCAATAACTTCAGGATGTGACCACTCACACCCACCCTTGTACAATCATTCAATGATTGGATTTGGAAACATTCAATCAGAAGGATGTGAGCACTTGCACCCACCCTCTTACAAGTATTCAATGATTGGCTTTGGGAACACTCAATCAGACATCAGAAGGTTCATGTACAATAGAAGATTTAGGAAAATGGTTAAATCCATAAACATGGGTAATCCCCCCCTTGGACCCCTCTTGGACATTATCCTAGACACTCTCCTCTCTTGTGGATTAATTCATCCCCCATCTCTTGTCCATGTCCCCTTAGCAGTTGGCATCACATTTTATTATTAAAACATTGAAATATGATTCACATATTACATCGCTTGGTTGTAGCCACATAGTATATCTACATAAGCATTAATCAAACTAGGGATTATAATGGGGATGTTACAGCTGTAGAAAAAAATTTCTACAACAGCAAGTTCTAGCCATTGAAATTCACAAGAAAAACACCCAAATGAACACTCTTGACAAGGAGAATAATTAGCACCAATTACTTGCAATCTCCAGTGGTAGAAAGAGTAGTAAAATATTATTAAAGAGTGAGTTTTAAGCATCCCTAATGATTGTAGAAATTAGTTTGTAACAACAAGAGAATCGCTAGGATAAACCAAACGCCCTTTGGGCACAATGATGCTTATAACAAGTGAAATCAATTCCAACTTAGACAATTGCAATATCTCAATGATCCATGCATACCTTGATGCAATTATTGTATTTCTCCAATGAAACTTAGACTAATGCCTTATCAATTGAGTTATGGGGTCTCTTGTTGTGAGAGTTAGTTGTGTTACCTCTCTAGGTGTGTAAGCCTTTTTACTCCCTAGAGAAAACACAACTAACAAGGTAAATCTAGGAGGGTTTAATCATTTTTACTCCTAGCAACCTTTGCAAAGTAGCTTATTCAATGAAAACAATGATAGATCTTGGTGAAGGGTGTATGCCCTTATACTCCTCCAAGAGTTTAAGAAAATTAACCTTGCAACCAAGAAAGAAACAATACATAGAATAAATTTTGTTAGGATTTGTCCCTAACCCTTCTTAGTTAGTCATTAGTTAGTTGTTATTGTAATAAGTGGTCAACCCTCATTATTGGGACCACAAGTAGTTAGAAGGTTGGTTAGTGGAATGTTATAAATTAGTTAGAGATAAACCATGGTGATGGCCCTTGGTATTGGCCTGTGGAATTTTTGGTTGTGAATAGTATTTAAAGAATGCATCTCTCCATTGTAAGTTGTTGAGGATTATTGTAAGAGAGCTCTGCTCATTTGGAGGTTTCCCCCTCTAAGAGGAAAGTGAACTAAGCTTTATCTGGTATCAATATTATATTTCTACTCTATATTTATTTTTTTATTTGATGTTACAATTATTTGTGTAGTGTATTTGTTTTCTCTGATAATTCTTCCAGGTATACTACAAGTGGTATCAAATCACTTTCTTGGGAAGGAAGTGTGGGTGAATTGTTTTCCAGGGTAGCGACGTGTTCTGACGTCGATAAACCACAGAGATCTATCGCTCAGTGCATAAATCTGTGCTTGGGGAAACATACAAAAAAGAAATACAAGTGGTAATTAAGTGCACATTTATTGGCCACCCTTGTAACCCATGTTGGTACCACTTCGAATGGTAGTGCATCAGACAACACATGTGCACAGACTTTCCCTGGGCATCATGCAACCCGCCTAGCTCAACCGATCAGTCGCCTGACTGTTATAGTGTCACTGAGAACAACACTCGAGAAGACACTCTCTAGTACCTAAGTAATCAAGTAGTACGGCTAAGTGATCCAAGTGGATATTGGTGGCCACCCACATGTTCCAAATTCCCACTGGCTCATCTTGACAGTTTGCAGTTCAACATGTTTCTTTGTAATGGGGACATTTCTTTGCAATTGTGGGTTATGCACTTCTAGGGTTGTCTTGAAGACCTACACAGCATTCAGGTGGATAATGGTGGCTGCCTACCTATTCTAACTGACTTATTTTGGAATTTT
The DNA here is from genome assembly GCA_000966675.3 of Picea glauca. Taxonomy (NCBI): domain Eukaryota; kingdom Viridiplantae; phylum Streptophyta; class Pinopsida; order Pinales; family Pinaceae; genus Picea; species Picea glauca. Next base: position 121,739 of record JZKD02S1399294.1, read on the forward strand.
TCATGTCAATACATCTTTTTGTACTTTTAGGGTCGTTTTGGGGCCCTAAACAGTGTTTTCTTGGCTTGCCACAGTCAAACTATAGATAAAGTCAAAGTTTGATGGCATAATGCATAGTTATCGAAAATACCTTTCCAACAGGTTATCACACGCCTAAAACGAAGATCATATGAAAAAGTTATGACCCCAGGAAGTTGATGTATTAACTTACCCCAATGGGGCCCACATGACTTTTGGCGCTTCATCTCCTAGGGTTAGGTTTTTGGATGTCTAGGGTTTTGGCATTCATGTTTATTATAAAAATGCCTTCATAGTCTCATTGTACTCATCTTCTTGCAAATTAGCGTAGTCATCACATCTCTTCTCAGAGATAAAGCTACCGCCATTCTAGCGAGTCTTGCACTTTGGATTTTTATAGTCTCTGTATATTTCTTTCATTAATAGAAATCATGTATTGTTGTATTTCTCTTTTTTTGGAAATATTTATGTGTATTTCATTGTAATATCTCTTATTCCATTTCGTTCCAAAAATAATCCGGATCACTAAGGGTATGGTCGAGCCTCCTTAGTTGGTGCCCTGAGATATTGGGTCGAGTAATATTGTCGACCCCGCACGTATATTAGAGACCTATAGAACAAGGAAAACCCTTGTCTATAGGTACCCTGAAACAAATCGTAACCCTTGGGAAAGACACAGAACTGAATAAGCACAGCGCAAAAAGAGCACAGACAAGATCCATTGCAGCGCAATCTAGCCTCCTACATTATGGTTGCAAAATTCCTACATCCTTCTTTCTGTTAAGAATTTGGACAGTCTAACACAACTGAATTATTCAGATCGGAGTATAACTCCTCAGGAGTAAAAAAACGTCTATGGAAAGACAACACCCTTATTTGCGACATATCTCATTGGCTTCCTCTTTTCACCCTGATCACAGTGATACCTATCATTTTTCATCCTTTTTCTGGACCCAACCTTATTACCCCTTGTTTATGACCTATCCCATTGGCTTCCTTTTTCACCCTGATCACAGTGCTCCCTATCAATTTTAATCCTTTTGTGGACCTGATCTCCTTCACAGAAACCTTATTTGCAACTTATCTCATCACAATGTTTTGTGCCACCCACTCTCAGACTGCTGACGAGTGGGAATCTGAGGTAAACAAACTATTTGATGATATCTTTGAGATCAAACAGGACCTAGGGGACCTTGGTCAGCTCCATCGGCATTTTTCAAACATGGATTCCATCAAGATCAACCTATAATCCCTTACCCAACACCTTGGATTGTTTGACAAGGGCAAGCAACCCGAGAACCACTCTGAAATCCCTCATTCTTCTCATTATAAGAGTACTCATAATTCCCACTCTCATTGGGGTTCTCTGACCTCTTGTAATAAGTTGCCAAAGGCGGAGATGCATAAATTTGATGGATCTGACCGAGTTGGGTGGGTCTCCCAATTGGAATGCTATTTATCCCTCCATAATATTCGGGATGGTGAGACCAAACTCCATGTAGGCGTTCTGTACTTAGATCAAGAATGTTGGAAATGGTCGCAGTGGCATAAGAAATGTTATCTAGGACATCCCACTTGAAGCATGTTGGGTGGGTCTCCCAATTGGAACGCTACTTATCCCTCCATAATATTCGAGATGATGAGACCAAACTCCATGTAGGTGTTATGTACTTAGACCAAGAACGTTGTAAATGGTCGCAGTGGCATAAGAAATGTTATCTAGGACATCCCACTTAAAGCATGTTCACCAAAGTTGTTTGTGCGTGTTTTGATAGGGAATCTTATTATTTGGGGCGCCTCACCAAGTTGAAACAAACAACTTTGGTGAATATGCTCCAAGTGGGATGTCCTAGACCACCAAGCTGAAACAAACAGGATTGATCACGTATTTCATTGCATCATTTGAACAATTGGCTATCAGAACTGAGGGTTTATTTGATGAATTTTATCTTGAATGTTTCATTAGTTGCTTAAAGGAGGAAATTTGTGCTCATGTTTGCATGCATCATCTTATTACTTGGTTGTAGGCGTGTACCTTAGCATTGGAATCTGAGACCATTCTTCAGGCACAACCCCTTCGATCTGTAGTTCCCAACCATCCTCTTCCAAGGGCTACAACTGCTCCCACTCAAACCTTGAAGGTTCAAAAGGTGTCTCTAGTAGAAATGGAAGAACGTAGGAAACAAGGGCTTTGTTATTACGGTGATGATAAATATTCGCCAGAACATAAATGTCATGAACAGAAGTTATTCCAGATTGATAGGTCAGAGGATCGGATGTCAGATGAGGCCCTAGAGCTCGAGGATACTACACCCACTCCGCCCCTCTCGGACATCGCTGCATATCATGTGGAACCGGAAGAACCTGTCATCTATCGCTATGCTCTTGCTAGTATATATTCTCTGTAGACATTAAAGAGTAAAGGATACATCAAACAATGGTTGATAGTAGTGTTGATTGATAACAGCAGCACCCATAATTGTATTCATCGCAGAATCGTCAAGGATGTCAATTGTTTTATTCGACCAATTTCAAATTTTCATATTCTCATAGCTAATGGTGGTACAATGAAATGTGGGGGCCGTTGTGAGAATGTCAAACTCCAAATGGGTGATTATATCCTGAAAACTCACATGTTTTCCATTTCCATGGGTGTTTGTGATATTGTCTTGGTTGTTGAATGGTTGCACACTTTGGGACCGATTACCATGGATTATCAGGAATTATATATGCAATTTACTCAAGTACCCTGTAAGTAAGAGATTAATTCTCAAAGCATCGTGGTTTAAGCTCGGGGGTGGCCAGTGATAAATCCATTGGAGTGACTGAGCCTATGGTTGGGTGGAAACAAGCGCCCCTTTCAGCAGTCGCAACATGCTCTATGGTTCTGATAAGTGTTTTCTTGTCTTATGTTTTGAATTGTAAACAATGGATGCATGCGAGTATTTATATTTCTATAAAGGGTTCTTTCTCTGTATTAAATGATTAAGTTATGAGTATGCGTTCATTCCCTTGAGAACCTATATTTCTGCCTAATTTTCCATACGCCCCAGTTTAGTAGCTCGAAGACGCTTTCCTCGGGGATTTACATCATCGTTCCAGAGTCGGAGCAAGCCTCTTGGCATAGCTACCATTTTGGTAACCTCACAAGTTACCTTGCCTTGATTCATATCTTAAAGCTCTACGAGTTGGGAAGGCGTTTCCTTCAGATCAGTAGTCTTAGAGACTCTGAACCTGCGCATGTTTCCTTAACCAAAAACCCGACTAAGAGCAGGGATCATATCCCAAGAGTTATATGAAGACCCATATGACCTGGGTCTGGGAACCTTGGAACTCGAAGCTCCGAGATGTCAAATTGTTACGACCATCGATCTAGGGACGAAGATCGAGGGTGGGGAATCATTGCGGAGCGCAAAGGTGAAAGTAGTGGACGCGCTAGTTCACAGCCTGCAATTCACCATTGTCGTTGATCTCGTCGACTGGAAGATCAACGACTCCTATTCAACCAAGTTGGGCGAGTACTTCCAGATTGCGGAGGTTAAGTTCTTTGATAAAGAGCACGCACGTTGGGACCCCGCAATTGTTGTGAACCGTCGATCGGTGGACACCTCGGTATCGGTCGGATCATGACCACCAGACCCTGAATAGTTGCGAGATGGGTGGTCGTGAGCCCTTTTGGAAATCCGTGGAGTGACGGAGTTCCTCGGTACCGTCGGTGTGAGAGAATCGAAAATCTCAGAAGAGATAACGTTTTCAAGAACAAAGGAAAGACCCGAGATATTTGGACTCACGGGAGGAATGAAGGTTGAGGCCTTTGGACATCTACCAAACTCTCCCAAGTCAGAAGACGTCAAAATCTTAGAAGGAGGAGCGACAGTAGCCATCAGAACGGTTGTGGGGAGAAGCTCGGACCATTAGATTAGTGTCTAGGGAAGTAGAGGAGAAACACTGGAAAGAAACAGATCCTAACCATCGGATCTGAGCACGAAGGGACGATAGTCGTTCGATCTAAGGTAAGGTGCACGAACTTTAGCATTTTTTTGTATAGGAGGATGGACTGGCCAAGGTCCCGAAGTTGATCCTGGCCATTGATCGCTAGGAGACATGTGTCAGCAGATCAGTAACTCTAGAGAAATGACTTCAAGAGTTTCAGATTAAGAATTGAAACTCCCGAAGCCCAGAGAATCAGAGTCCCAAAGTAAATCTCAACTGTCATAACGAAAGGGACACATGGTAGAGATCCATTGTCCTCGGGTGAAAGTAAAGTTTGATATTTGAGGTTCCCGAATCCCAAAGAGCCGAAGGAGATCTGAACCGTTAGATCCCGAGGGACACGTGACGACAGATCATGGACTTCGAAGGAATCACCTCGAGAGTTTCAGATTGAGAGTTGAAACTCCCGAAGGTTGAAGGGTCGAAGAACCGAGAGTCGTCGATCTGCGAGGAGACACTTGTCAACAGATCGTGACCTGTGGATGAATTGTATTGGGGTTTCAGTTGAGAGTTAAGATTTTCGAACCCCGAAGACTTGAAGTGAATCTGGACCGCCAGATCGAGAGGGACACGTGGCGGAAAATCGTGGACTCTGAAGAACTCTGTTCGAGAGTTTTCAGTTGAGATTTGAGACACTCGAAGTCTAGAGAGGCGGAGAGCCAAAGTAAATCTCAAGCATCGGATCGTCTGAGGAGAATCTAGACCGTATGATCCAGAAGACGTGGTGTAGATCTGTGGATTCCAGGTAAAGTCCCGAAGTAATCCATAACCATCAGATCAAGAGGACAGGTGGCATAAATCTGTAGATTTCGGCTGAAGACCCAAAGTAAGCCTCAACCATTCGATTCAAGTGGACACGTGGCAGGAATCCGCATACTTCAAGGGGAAGTGAAGTTGAGATTTGAGATCTCAGAAGTCCGAAGACCCGAAGGAAATCTCGACCGTTGATCAGGAAAAGGGCCACAAGACCGTTGATCTAGTTGAAAGGTCAAATCCCCAAAGCAGAGGCAGAGTCGTTGATTGAGAAGGATAGGTGTCCGCAAATCGTCGACTCCGAAAGATTGATGTACGGAAGAAAGGAAAGTTTGAGACTTGAGAATTCTGAAGGCCAAAACTCTGAAGCAAATCATAGTTGTTGATTTGAAAGAAGTCAGATATGATCCGCAACTTTGAAAGAGATAGATCTGATCCGTTAGTTCAGAGACACCACCAAGATCATGAGATCAACGGTCCCATAGCATTGCGGAGATTGGAGGTGCACGAACTTTAAAAAGTTGAGGGTGGGCCGCAATCCAAACTACGGTTTGGAGAAAGGACACGTGGAGGCTTGAGGAGAATTGCAGGCCAAAAAGTAGTTTGGTTTCAAACCGCCTTCGGTTGTGCCCACAATTGTGTGTTTGTGTGAGGTCATCGCCCAAGGTCACATCTAACAAGGGGCCAAGACAAAAGGCGTTAACGCCAACTCCGAGACTTCGTTGAAGCGCGAAGGAGAAGGTCGTGGGTATCTTAAGACCTGCACTAGAGGCCGAAAGGGTCTGTGATTGATTAAGAGGTGAGACTATCAAGGTCTCAAAGTCTCGTTCGACTTAGAGAATCAGAGAATCTTTACCAGAGGGTCGGGCTGAGTCCCAGACTTTCCAATTTAGAACCCGTAGAGAGAGAGAATTTGTTCCTGGAAGGAGAACGAAATTTCTTTTTATTTTTAGCCTCGTCATGGGTGTGTTACACCTGCAAGGCCGCACTATCAAAGAAGTGATGATCAAACGGAAGGACACATCTCTAGAGGATGCAACTTGGGAACTATTCGCCATCCTACAACAGTTTATGCATCTTTGGCCTTGAGGAAAAGGCTTATTTTGAAGGGGGAGGACATGTTAGGATCCATCCCTAACCCCTCTTAGTTAGTCATTAGTTAGTTGTTATTGTAATAAGTGGTCAACCCTCATTATTGGGACCACAAGTAGTTAGAAGGTTGGTTAGTGGAATGTTATAAATTAGTTAGGGATAAACCATGGTATTGGCCCATGGTATTTTTGGTTGTCAACGGTATTTAAAGAATGCATATCTCCATTGTAAGTTGTTGAGGATTATTACAAGAGAGATTTTTTCATTTGGAGGTTTCCCCCTCGAAGAGGCAAGTGAACTAAGTTTTATGTGGTATCAATATTATATTTTTTATCTATATTTGATGTTCCAGTTATTTGCGCAGTATATTTGTTTGTTCTGATAATTGTTCTAGGTATACTACAAATTCCTTAACAAGTCCAAGAGATAGCAGGATAAACCCTTCATTACCAAGAATATTCCATCACATGAGAAAGAACAAGACATCCAAGAGATAGTGCCTATCTTATTCCTCCAATAGACAAGTAGTGGCATCCAAAATTGCATAAGACAGAGAAAGTGTGAATTTCCCAAGTAGGGTGAAAATTTCAGCCAAAGCAATATGTAATTCTCAAGTGTGTTATGACTAAAATGAAAGTGACAAGGTCGTTATTTATACAAGACCTTGTAAAACCAAATTTTCCACGTACTTAAGGTAAAACACAAATTAGGGAGGTTGACCTCCTCAATTTTCCCCTTTACAAATTATATTTCAAGTTTACAAAAGCCCTAAATGATGATGTCATTCCCTTTAGGGGTGACGTTGTGGCATAATGAACAAGTCGTTGAGGTTCTTGAGGGAGACATTGGGCCTCCAAAGGCCATATCTTCTTGTGCAAGGGTCTTCCTTCATCAAGGTGTGACAAGTCATCATCAAACCATCCAACACCACCAAAACCCTAGCCCTCCAAGTATGACATCATGCCCTAGGATATGACATTTTGAGCCTCCAAGGCCAAACGTTGGAAAAAGGGAGGGCTAGTCTCCTTCTCCAAGTTATATTCCCATGCCTCCAAAGAAAATGTTCATCATCCATGTGTCCAAAGAGAAGGGGGTGCATCATCTAACCTGTGGACTTCATGCTCCAAATGAAGGTCGAAGTGACCTTGTGCCTTCATGATCAAACTTCCACATGTCAAGGACCTACAAAGATGAACAATTACGCCCTCCAAGGCTCCACAAGTCACAATATCATGCCAAGTAATCCATATCTATTAAAAAAAACACCTAATCATGTGCATCAAATCCCCCCTTTTAAAAATAAACAAATGCTCAAAGACCTTATACAACTTACCAAATTTAGATATGGGAGGGAATCGTGTCATAGTGCCCTATTGGGTAAATCAATTCCTCAAGTAGGGGATGTTCCCAAGGAGAAACCTCTCTAATTCATGTAGTGAATGTGAGGTGGATGGGGTTAGACTTCTAGGTATGGGGTTTCATGACATACAAGGGCTCGTATTGTCTCATTTATGGGCACCTTTGTTGAGGGTTAGCCACATATGTTATCTCTTTTTTGTTTTTTAAGGCATATTTTTTCCAAACCCTTTATTAGCCATTTACTTTGCCCGTGTCACCAAGTTGAAGACAATAAGGGGCACTAAAAAGGTAATGAATAGCCCACATATTATCTACTTTGTTTGTGTCACCAAGTTGAAGTCAATAAGGGGCACTAAAAATGAAATGCATAGCCCACAAACGCTCTACCTTGGAAAGTTTAAGTAATTGATTAATTATTTATTTTATAGGTCCCTTACTTTTATTTTTTGAGAAGTGTTCATTGCTCTTGGGATCCCAGGGTGAGCCTTTATTGCATGATTTTTTGTCTAGGGAACCTCCAATCCTAGTGGCCCCTTCTTCCCATGAAATGAGGTACGTGCCCTTCTTGGGTCAATAAGCCCGAAAACCTAAAAGATGTGGAAACAGAGGGGAAGAAGTGATGGAAAGTAGCAAGTATGAGCGATAATGACATGATGACCCTTCAAGGAAACCCCCTAGTAGCAACCCTTTCGCTGAGGGTGGCCACTTACTAGAAAACCATAACACTCACTAAGGTAAAATAGGTAAAAAGACATAATTTCCAAGCAAATGTTTTCAAAATCAAGAAATGATCCTTTGCAACATGTTTAAATGCTTCAAATATTAAAATGACACGTACCACAATACCGGACTTGTTACCTCATGGAGCAAAACATGTTGTCCTCTGCGGGACAAGAAGGTGTGGTGGATGTTGCTACCATCAAACGGATGGTGATGCATGGTATGATAGGGGCCATGTCTGTTCATCTGTCTCTCGGTACTCCATGTCTGCAACCTATGGGCCTCGAGACATAATCTCCTTAGTTATCCCTAGAAATGGGGGATAACAGTGACTCAAGCACTTGAGCAGAAGTCCTTTACTCTTCAAGTGGATGTCTTTCTCCTTCACCTAGCCTTGTTTTTATAATCTTGAGTTATAACCGAATTAAACATGACCCTAAACTCCAAAGTGATTAACGTTTGAGATTAGATCTTACCTCACTTGAGATCAATGGCTAATATTCATTTAATTCACTAATGTTAATAACCTTAACATTTCATTAAATTAAAGTCACTTTAATTATAAAAGGCACTTTACTTTAATAATTCATTTAATTAAAGTAAATTACTAAGGTTGGAGGCTTTGGACGAATTCCATGCGTTTAGACACTTATACATGTGCGGAAGTCCATGTCTAATTCTACAATCATCAACAAAAAATCAATGCCACAATATTGTAAATCAATAATCTTCTCATGAATCAACCATCTAATGTAATGCATGTGAACTTCTATGTGCTTGGTGCGTTGATGCTCTATTGGTTCCTTGGAAATATGGATAGCAATTTGATTATCACACCAAATTAGAGTAGG
>JZKD02S1399294.1:158993-170814 GCA_000966675.3 Picea glauca
TGAATATATGGTCAAGTGGAAGGGACACCCAATAGAAGATGCCAGTTGGGAAAGTGAAGTTGATATCCAGAAGCATGGAAAGTCGGTACAGGAGCTCATGGACAGGAGTCCATGATTTTTTGTCCAAGGAGAGTATGATGCAAGAGCATCATCAGCAAGTACACGTGGCAAGACAACTCAACGCCTGAGAGCCAATCCGGAGTCTTGAACGCTAACCAGTACTGCAAATCTTTTGAAGCGATAGAAAACAAAAGAGGAAAGATCGCATGCGGGGAGACAAAATGAGCACGCGTGACTTGGGAGCTTAACCCTAGTCTCAATATAACCCGCAATTAGATAGCAGTTAGTTTGTTTCTTTTGTATAAAGAGAGATTTTGTACGCCCAAAAGAAGGGTTACGAGAATTATGAGCAAGTAGGAATTTGTGAACAACAATTGTTGCTTTGATTTTAGTTGTAACTAGTTTCTTGATTTTGAATGAAGATAACAGAGGAAAATTGATCCAATGTATGGTGTGAATATTGTTTACAATTTCCCTGTTGTTGTCGTTAATCTTTTCAGGAATGAATGAATCTTGCTACGAGTGCATGTAGCTTTGAAATGCTTATATAAATTTTAAAAATTGTTTTTCTTCGTGAGCCTGTGCAAGGTGTGCACACAGTCCACAAGGAGTGTGTTGACAAGGTCTGTTTCGACTCGTAAAGCTCAGAAGAATAGCGTAAGATTTCCTTTGCAAGGAGTGCAAAGTGACTGCAGCAAGAAGTTCACAATCATCGCAAGAACTCAAATCTGTGCAAAGATCTGTTGCAAACAGTGCACAAGTCCAGAATTTGACGAAGAGTTGAAGCAACTCCGTAAAGAAGTCGAAGAACGAGAGAAGAGGAACGCCAGGAGGGCGAGAAAGAATTATTTTCAAGAATCTTTGGATCTGAGTTTGACGAATTTCCCGAAAAAGCAAGAAGTGCTTGGGAGATCGAAATCTTTGAGGAGATCAAGCCCAGGAGGGGTAGCACTTTCCAAGAAGTGCGAACGAGATCCAAGAAGCGGACTCGCAAGAAGGATAAAGGTCAAAGCCTTTAAATCTTTCGAAAAATCGTCTAAGTTAGAAGAAAGCGTAAGCTCAAGGGAAAAGCTCTGGATCGTCCGATCAACGTCCAGACAACGAGGAGTGAGCGCAAAGAAAAAGATCTCAGTCGTCCGATCTAAGCGCAAAGCAAAGATCTCAGCCGTTCAATCTGAGAGCCAAAGAAAGGATCTTAGCTGCCCGATCTGCGCGCAAAAGGATCATAGTCATCCGATCAAGGTAAAGTGCACTAACCTTAAAGCTTTGAAAGTGTACAGGAGAATCGGACTTACGAAACTCTGAAATCATCGAAGTCGTCCATTGTCAAGGAGGACACGTGGCAAGAGATCAGCATTTCGCTGACTCGCAGAGTGGAAAGGTCAAAGAGCAAAGTTGTGAGGATTCGCGAAGTGCGAACTCGCGAAAAGATCACAGCCATTGATCGTTCCGAAATCATCGAGATCGTCCATCGTCAAGGAGTACACGTGGCGAGAGATCAGCATTTCGTTGACTCGTGACTTAAGGAAGTCAAAGGCAGAGTTACAAGAACTCGTGAAATGCGAAATCGCGATTTGATCATAGTCGTTGATCGAAGGAGGGAGTTGAACCATAGATTTGGTCTTGTCGGGAGTTCATCACTCGAAAAATCAGAGGTAAGAGTTCTGAGATCTCGCGAAATGCGAAATCGCGATTTAATCTGAGTCATCGGATCGAGGAGAGATCTGGACCATTGATTGTCCAGGGAGACATTTCGCAAAGTGCGAACTCGCGAAACGCGAAATCGCGAAGTGCTTGAAAGATTGGCCCACAATCATAGCGAAGGGTCACATCGGTGAAGGAGAATAGAGGGGCTAGCATGCGCTAGGCTCCTGTCGAGATTTCGGGAGTCGGGAGAGTCGGAGTGACTCGCATGTAAAGACCCGATACGCGAATTCGCGACGTGCCTTTCGATTAGGCGACTGGTCACAGCCTTGGCCACATAAAGGGAGGGGCTTAACCAGGAGAGCTAACGTCTAAATACGCTAAAGCTTAAAGGCGTTAAGGAGAAATTCACGGGTTCCATATAACCTGTGCTTTAAGGGAAAGAGGGCATGTTAAGTGGATTTGAGGTTCTTGAGGGCCAAAGAGTCAATCAGACTCAGTTTCTTGATCGATCCTAGACCGGGAGGTCGCGCAGTCCTTAGGAGAGAAGGGGGGTTTGCATCAACTACCAAGCACATATCCTCTTCAAGTTTCCTCCTGAATGAAGTCATCCCAAAGACGATCCCACTTGGGAAGATTCTCCCTTGCCACAATGCCCTCAACGAAGACAGTCCATTGTTTGGTCACCCCATTCAAAGCAGTCCTTACAAGTTCACTGTCAGCAACAACCTCCCCAACAGCTCCAAGCTCATCCCTTACTTGAGTAATTTTAGTAAGGTATGTGGTGACATTTTCAACTTTGGTCATCTTGATGCCCTTCAGTTTCTCCCTCAACACTATCTTCATATTTTCATTGGAACTCTGGTAAAGCTTGGTTAAGGAGTCCCACATCTTGTAGGCATTGGATTTCCCGGTCACATGTGGAATCACATGGTCTTTGATGGCATCAAGGATAATTCTTTTGGCCTTGATATTCTTCTTGGTGTATGCTGCCAAAAGAGTAGCATCTATAGGCACAGTCACAGGACTCGTTTGTGTGTTCTCCACAATATCCCACAACTCATTTTTCTGCAGTATCAGTGTGATTCCCTCCTTCCATGGGCTGAAATTAACAGCCCCATCCAATCTGTCCTCAACCCTCAAACCGGTGGCCATGACCCTCTCAACTGAAATTCAAGTCCAACAAAAAAAAAATCTGCCAGGTGAAGTACCTCCTCTTCTCAGAAAAATCTCTGACTTTAATGGCTGAAATATTTATGTTCTTCTTCTCCAACCAGCTCTGATACCATGTAAAACTTTCGACCCCAACCCAGTTTCAAGTCTCACTGAAACACATAGTTAAATGCCCAACCCACATTGCACATTTATTGCTGCAAATTAGTAAGCATGAAATTAAATGTTCAGAACTGAAACACAAGAAGTCTGCTACAGCACTTTAACCAGAAATAAATCACACACACAAAAAATTCAACACAAAGATTTGGTCTACAAATTCAGACCCTGGCAAAACCCACAAAGGAGAAAACCAGTGAGAGAGGGGAGGCTTTTATTATTCAAAGAAATAAGAGATATTTACAGCAGTCATCTTCAATAATTAATACACACACTTATCTCATTTTCCGTGCATAAACTCAACATAGAAAATAGTGCCAAAATTGCTCCTTGATTTCTGGGCACAATACGGTCTCACTGCTACTATTGTACTTTGCCTCGATTTCTATACTCTGAAATCTGTACAATATGGTCTCACTGCTGCGCTGTACTTTGCCTCGATTTCTGTGCTCAAAAACTGTTTTGGAATTCGTGCCACAATCTGCTCATGTGGTCTCTCTCCCAACTCAACTCTCTCAAGCTCTTGCTCTCTCAAACTCTTGGAATGAATGAATGAGGGCGCCTTAGTCTCTAAGTAGACTTGGTGGAGGAAACTGAAGAGTCGTGACTTTTCATTTTCCCTCACAAAATTCCAAAAATCACATTTAATTTTATCCCTCATAAAATTAATTTCTAGAGACCTCTTTTGGACACTTTCTCACCCCTAGGTGCCTAAGTGATGAGAAACACTTGTCCTTGGTACTTTTATTTAATTAATTTAACAATAACTTACCAGCAGTATCATGCCCAGAAGAATGGCCCTCCACACATACACCAGCAAGCAGCACCAAGGGGATTAGGAGGTATTTAAAAGAAGAGCGAGCTCATGGATTTGTAAAAGCCAGCTCATGGTTTTAGCCAATGGTTTTGGCTCATGGTTTTAGCCATTAGTTTCTGCACATGGGTTTTGGACACACAGTTTTAGCCAAATGGTGTTGCACGTGGTTTTGAGGGAAACCACTAGATTCACCCATAGTTTTGAAGGCGCACTTGGTTTAGGTTGAACCAAGTTTAGGTGTTTAGAACATGTCACATGGCTGCCTATAAACCCTCAACTTGCCCTCTTATAATTGCCTAAGTGACTCCATAGCCTAAGTAGATGAGGCACTAGTCTCCCTTTCACTCATCACCCCAAGCCCATCATATTTTTCATTCTTTACATCAATATTGTTGCTAGGTTCTCTTTGCTCCCACTGCTACTACACAAAGTGAGCCTAGTTAATCCATAGGGAAACCCCCCTTGACTACGAAACTTTTCCTTAGTCTAGACTCTAAAGTGCTGGGGAGAGTTGGTGAAGTGGCAGTGGCCAACCTCCCGAGTTCCACAAGGCTAGCACCCATCTTTGGGACTTTAAGCTAAAGGTGCTGGTTTGTGTGGTAACACTTCCATCATGTAATCAATATAGATATCAAATAATATGTTAACATTTGAAAGTCCCGCGGTACATACAGATGCTACAAAGACATGAATATATTTTCTATCAAACTCTCCATACAATTCTCTAAGTTCTACCAAGATGTGAATATACTGGTCATAGGAAAATGCATCAGGGGTCTTAAACAAATTGATACAAACATGCGCAAACACATACATACTTGTGAGCTGATAGCTGCTTTAAATTTACAAAAATATTTTGTAATCTTGATTTCACTCAAGCATGTTTATGGAACAGAGCACCCCCATTCCAGTCCAGATAATTCACTAGCAAAGAAATATGTATTCAATAATTGTACTTTTCGTTATGACTGAACAAACCTCAACCAAGGCTGCCATTTGGAGGACCTTGCAAATCTTTGACATATATTTTATGTCACGGTCTGGCAAGATACCAGCAATTAAAAGAACCGCATCTGCACCTTTCGACCGAGCATGATATAATTGCCATGCATCAATGATGAACTCTTTGCACAACAAAGGGCACTGCATTCCATTGTTTCAAAATCAGTATATGAGAAAGAACAAGAATAATTCAAATTAAGCAGAGGAAAGAGAAAAAAAACAAATGAAAGACTAGTACATTTCATCAAAATTCAAGATAGCATACTCAGCTTTCAATGTTTTGTTCCCACAATATGTACAGTTTTAAGTCCTTTGAAACATGAATGATAAACGAGGAACAAACTGTGATGATGCTTTGCATAAAAAGCGTTTAAAAACAATGCCAAGAAAAGCAAGCTTGCAAGTAGAGAATCAGGTGCACCTCTATCCCAGCATCCCGAATGGCCTGCAAGTTTTCAAAGCTCCCCTACAAATGCAGCGATAGACAATATCGCAATAGGTTATAAACAAGATTTATTAATTATAATATTATTCTAATGGATAACGCTGAAAAAATTGTAGACATCACCTGGAAGTATTTGGAGTCTGTCAAGACACTGATACATGCTGCTCCTCCCTTTTCGTAAGCTTGAGCAATTTTAACCTGCCAAAGCAGCAATCAAGACATTGTAAATATCACTTTACAAGTCTATTTAGAAAGAGTTAAAGATTAATTTTCTGCCAAATCACTCACTCGAATTGCATAAATTCCTGACTATCTAACACAAAAATATCATAAATCAGGATCTCAAAAATAATAAACAAAGACCAAAAATCATGAGCACGCACTTTGTACTTCTGCACAAAAAAACATATTATAATCTTTTGCACTTGGGAATGCTGAGAAACACCCACTCTTTGTTACAATATTAAGTTTTCACTCCATATTTTTTTAGTACATAAAAAGAAATGACATCCAACACAGCTCAAAAATTAGTCCAAATTGCAGCCTGCAAAGAAGAATGCACATGAAGGATAATTCATATATTTGTAAAGATAAGCCATGAAAAGGCAGTAATGACATGTGACCAGACTTAAGATGGATGGATAAGGCAGTAATTAATTCCCAATTCTCAAATTTTAAGATGGATGAAGGTGCCAAGAGTTATGACTAGGACAGTGTGTTCAAGCATGGGAAACTGAATACTTTACCTTCATTCCTTCATGTTCTTCAAACCCTAGCTCCGACTTCAAATCACATATAGTTTATAAATATAAAAATATTGAAATATAAGATWAATCCRTGTGTTTTTGGTCTGCAACCGGCTGGTTTGCCCTGGATATCATCCTAAGAAYGAGGGGAAGTGCCCAGTGGGTTTCCCTACGATGTGCATTTCATCAAAGAAAAAAAATCCATGTCTTTTTGATGYCATGGATTTTGCATCAGAAGAAAAATCATTTTTCCAACAAATTAACATTGAATCCTAGGTTGACTCTTAATTTCAAACTTAATGATACATGTYTGTTGTTGAGATTTGGGTACCTTGGAAAGTGGTCCATGTTGCCGTCCTTATACACACTTGCAAACATGGAAAAAGTCTCAATCCACTTAGTGTGTCCTTGGAGGCAYAATGCCTAAGTTCAAGCCSAWTGTCACCTCGACTTGAACWTCTTCCRTCTAGGCTTACTCCTAGGGAAGCCAAGSGGGGGTAGACCCTAGTTACTATGTGAATTATTAAATAAATTCTAGGAGTAAATTTTAGTTTGTTAAAGGTAAAGGGAAGCTAGYCTATATGGAAAACAACAATGCAAGTGCAAATCTTTAATGAAAATCAACMCTTTCCCTAAGTCAACTATGACTAGTGCCKAAGGTTGGCTAATGGGGTCAATTTAAAGTTACAACAAAATATCTAAGTACAATTATACAAGAAATAAACAATGYTATGGGATTATCAACAATAAAGARAGAAATCACTTTACACTTGAGAKAGTTTCAAGATGAAATATACAAATGAGATACGSCAAGATAACTTACAATGACAAATTAGATAAAAGCACAAAATACACAAAAGAAACTAAAGAATAGTTAGATAATGAAGCATTCAACTTACACCAATTTACAAATGAGATAATTGAAGCATGTCATGGATAAAGCTTAAAATGAAAAAGAACAACTACTTAGATGATTTAGCAATTATACCAATGAGAAGTTAGATTCTATACCAATGAACATGAGATATCCACAATGAAAAATGTTGCTTGAAAAGTAAATTTGCTTGAAAGTAACTTGCTTTAAATATCAATGTAGTTGAAAGGTAGATTGCTTTAAAATATGATTGCAAAACTTGAAAGACAAATTGCTTTGAAAGTGAGATTGCAAATGTTGTGAATGTAGTGTGTAGGTTAATTTTAGTATGTTTTAAGTCTCTCTTTGATTAGGGGGATTAGATGTGATAGATTGAAGCCTAGACTATGTGACTACCCCAAACCGTTATCCTCTCAACCAAAAGAAAGTGTTGGGTGCTCAATAAGTAAGGCAAACAAGGCCTTACCCTAGCTCCACAGGTCAAACTTATGTACTCAACCCGGGGGACACCTAGTGTTGTGAGATCATCCTTGACCTAGCACCCCAAGTATCTTCCTCAAGCCTCTTTTTTGATGGTGGAAACAATAATGGTTGGATGCCTAATTACTAAACTCCCAACCTTTGCCCTTTCTTGTCACGCACGATCCACAAAGTGGCAAGGGGAGAGAATACAGGGYAAAAATGGAGCACAAAAATATTACTTTTGCAATGATTTAAAATTATACAAGCCTTCCGTTATTGCAAGGATGGCTTATGCCAATTTCTTGCAAGGTGGGGCAAAAATAAATAAATTGGAATGTTTTATAGTTTGCTTAGGAAATGAAATTGCAACCCTACAACAATGGCACAAGAGGAGGCACAATGCCTACCATTTTGGCCAAGGTGGGTGTAATAAAAGAATTAAAATTACTTGAAAGCAAAGCAACCTCAACAATGGCACAAGTGGAGGCACAATGCCTACCGTTTTGGCCAAGGTGGGTGTAAAAGGAAAAGCAAGAAATAAAAATACTTCTAGCCTTCACGATTTTGCAAGGATGGCTTAGGCCACTCTCTTTGCAGGGTGTGGGCGATATTTCTAATTTATTACAATATCAGATTTTTGATATAGATTAAGAGAAGGCACACCCAAGAGACTCTCAAGGGTGGCTTACAATGACTTAGAGGAAGAAGAAAAGGRGGGATTTTATATCCCAACTTAAGGATGTCTTTTGAGGGCCTTTGGGGCTCAATACCAATAGCACTTCCTCCTTGTAGCTAAAAATCTACATAAAAAACAGCAAGGTATATTTTATAGGAAAAGATACAAAACCAAGAAACTTGTTAACTTAGTATTAGTCCAATGAAACACCGATTTAAATGTAAATTTCTGAATATGAAAGTGAAACTCTTAAGGTCTATTCTAGATCATAACATTGCTTAGAAATGAGAGAAATGAGGACAAAAATGTTAGATAAATATTGGAAACTTTGGATGATTGAAAATAGTGAGTTTTCCACTCTAAAACCACTCCTTCAACTCTCTAGTGATCTACCACAAGCTTGCCTTTGCTACACAAAGAAACAAGAAGGTGAGAGCATCCAAAAAGCTTGTAAAATACTTTCCAAACTTCAAAGGAAACTACAACAAAATCAATAGCAATACTACTACTAATAGCACCCAAGCAAAATACTTTGCTTGAGTCTCCAAGTGAAACTAGTGAAAGCAAAATGCAAGAAAATGAAATGTAATTATATCACTTCACAAGAACACCATGCAAGGCACCAAGAAGACTCTCAATGCACACCATAGATTCTCCAAAGCTTCCTTTATTATCCACAAAATGTTGCTACAAATACTTGTAGCAAGATTTACACATAAGAACATGAGAGAGAGAGGGAAAGAATGAGAGAAATTTTGGCATAATAGACTTGTTCCAAGAGATGATGAAGAAATGAGGGGGAGAGGGTCTCTTTTATAGGTGAGGATGGGGAGAGACCCCACTTGGATGTGCTCCAAGTGGCATCCATCCATATGGGAGGAGGTCTCATCAAGAGGGGCGCACTTCTAGGTCAAAAGAGTGATGTGAGGGTTGAGGAGTGAGTGGGGAAGGGGGAAACCAGTTTCCCCATTAATCAAAAGTGTGGTTGGGGTAAATGGAGGGTATTACCGAAGTTTTGGAGGGCCCCATGAAGTATTTTTTATTTCCCATGAGTTATTGAGCAAAGGGGGGGAGCCCCTCTTATAAGGAGATGGTCAATGTGAGTTGTTGGCTAAGAAAATGGAGTCTTTCTAAGTTGGAAATCATTTTCCCAACATAGGAAATGCATTTGGAATACTTTTCCCACTCTCTCTCATGACTTTAGTGACTCTTACAAAATTTGGCTATTTTAATTAAGCCAATTACATGCTGATTTTTTACCAACTTGGACTCTTCATGGACAATGGCCTAGCAAAACTTGTCCAAATGACCTGAGACTTGGTCCAAGGGTGTAGGGGTTCATGAACCATTTGATTTGAGTACTCATACCCCTATACAAAATCCCCAAAGACCACTTTTTTACATTTTACATCAAAAATAATTAAAAATCCCCAGTTTGCGAGAATTTTAATTATTTAAAAAATCCTATCAAAACTTAACGAAATTTCGCAAGACTCTAGGAAATGTCTAGCATGGTCATTTACAACACTCCTAGACCTTAGTAACCCCTTGAGCTCGATCATTAGAAAACTTTTCACCACTTTGGAGAATTATTTGTGAATGAAAAACTCAAGGATAATTAAAATTGCAGTTAAGCAAGGTTAATTACCTGAGGAAAAAAAACACTCGATGAAAGGACTTCTCTAATGATAAAGTCATAGGTAACTAGACACAAATTGACTCATGCTAGCATATTACAATATTATCCCACGTAGTGGAGCAGAAATTCCGGTTACATTGAAAAGCGTGTCAAGGGAAAAATTTGCCCTGTTGAGAAAAAATCTTCAAAACGGTTGTACCACTAGGTACATATCTTCATGGAACATGGAGTTGACCCTGAGTTGAAATAGGTGGTCAACATCTGGCTCCACATGGGAACGTGTGTTTGATCTTTTTGAAGGAGAGCACACGAGAACTTCAGAATCTACAAAACAAAGTGCTCAACAATATCCAACATAAGTACATGTATAAACATAATAATCAATAAATGAAATGTTATTGACAACAATTACATAAATGGAATTATGATACAATGAAGAATATAAGCAACATAACTATGCATTCAAATGAAATAATACAAAACTGAAAGAAAAGGAGAAGGGTTAGAAATACGTTACAAAAGGGTGTCCCTTGGACACTAGTTTGCTCATCATCTAAAAACGAGTTTGAGATGTTGCCCATTCCTTGGAATGTTTATGGGCTCACCATCCAAATGGCTGAGATGGAAAGAATTTGGACCTGCTATTTCCGGAATCACATATGGACCCAACCACAAACTGTCAAATTTGCCATGCTTGTCTGGTTTTTTTTTGCCTTTATCCCATAATAATATTGTGTCCCCAACTATGAAATCCCTCTGTCTAGTTGATTTATCAAAAGCCTTCTTAACCTTAATCCGACTCTTGCAATTCTGATCATAAGCCTTTCTCCTGTTTTCATCTAACTCTATTATCTGATTAACCCTGTCTGAACTACATCTTGTTCCTTGGAAAAATCTTGAATCAAACCATAAGTTAGAAGTCTAAGGTGTACTGGCAACCTAGCCTCCAAACCATAAACCAACTCAAAAGGACTCTTCCCTGTTGTTGCCTTCTTAGTTATTCTATCATCCCATAATGCATATTTGATCATGTCTGGAGGAATCATCAACTAGTTGGGCACGTGGCCGTGTTATCCAACTGCTACCACTATAACCTCCAGGTGTGCCCACGAGGCCCCATACGCGGCACACATTGTAAGTCGGGGGGAGTTGAACTCGAAACCTCATGGAACTTCATTTTCACGGCACTTGCCAATTGAGCTACCCCCCCGGGGGCATAATGCATATTTGATCTTACTATCCCAAGACCTTTTGTTTTCCCCAACAATTTTCTTAACTATGGTCATTAAGTTTTTATTACTTGATTCAACTTGACTGTTTCCTTGGGGATAGTAATCTGATGAATGAGATGATATAATGCCATATTTAAAACAGAAAGAAGACATTGTTGATGAACAAAAAGCTTTAGCATTATCTGTTACTATCTTTGAAGGCACACCAAACCTAGTTATGATCCTATCTTCTAGGAAGTCCATGACAACCTTTTCAGTTGTTGATTTACTGGGAATGGCTTCAACCCATTTAGTGAAGTAATCTGTAGTTGTTATGACCCATGAATAACCATTACTTGAATTACCTTGAATTTTCCTATGAAGTCCAAACCCCACTGCTAAAAAGGTGCTTCAACCACCACTGGTTGTAAAGGGAGGGTGGCTAACTTTTGTTTTCCTGTGAAAAGCTGACAAGGCTCACATTTTCTTACAAACTAATACACATATGAAAAGATTGTGGGCCAATAATATCCTGCTCTAAGGATTTTGTGTGTTGTTGTTTTAGCTGCATAATGACCACCACAAAACCCAGCATGGAATTCATCCACTAGTTTCTTAGACTCAACTTCATCCACACATCTAAGGATAATTCCATCAGGATTTCTCCATCCTAACCCATCCCTAGTGAGAACATACTTAGAAGATTTTAACCTTAAAGCCCTTTTCTTATGACCCACTAGATGACTTGGACATGTGAGATTTTTAAGATAGAAAATAATATTTGCATACCACTCAACCTGTTCAAGCTTCAATAAGTTAGGGGAGAACTCTTGATTATTATTTTGGCAAATCATACCCAAGGCCCTTTCATTTCCTTCAGTCAACATCTTAGCTAAACCTTGTCCTTTTACTA
>JZKD02S1399295.1:0-11283 GCA_000966675.3 Picea glauca
CATAGTTAGCTAATGCATCAGTCAATGTATTTAGACATCTAGGAATGTGTTGATATTCGATATAATCAAAATAACGTCCCAAGAGGTGAATTTGTAAATATACACGTAATAAAGTAGGACTTCGGATAGCATAGATGTTACTTAATTGTAGTACTACTAGCTACGAATCGAGTCATATAACTAGGTGGAAAATATCAAGTTAAATAGCATCAATCAACAATTCGATGACAGCGCTATATTCTACAATATTATTGGTCGCACGACCGAGGCACACACCTCGTAGACTGATAAGTTCGTTTGTAGGGGCATAAATTGCCCATGCAGTAGAAGCAAGGTTCTGAGTACTACGGCTAGCGCCATCGGCGAAGCCAATGTGGGGTGGTGAAGACTTCGACATCTGGAAACCAAACACAATGCAAGATAAGCAGTCGAGGGCAGAGACCAAATAACAAAAAAAGAATACTAAAGTAACAAAAGTATGATACAATAAAATACAAGCACTCATGCACAGGTGGTCTTAAGCATAGTACTTCTTTAAGTATAACCCATTTCTAGGTTCACTCAAAGGGATACCGTCGTAGTCCAATAACTCATAAGCTCCTTTATCCAAAACTTGTCTGACGATATAAGGACCTCGCCACATAGCTTCAAATTTTTCGGCTCCTAGCATATCCCGATCTTGTTCGTAAAGGAGAACCAGATCGCCTTCGGAGAAAACTTGTGACTTGACATGTTTGTCGTATTGGGATTTGACACGTTTCTTCTGGGATTCTGTAACTAGGGTGGCATCGCGATGGGTTTTGTTTAATTGCATGAGATACAAAAGACGTTCTTCTTCGAACAAAACAGGACAGGACAGGACATGACTCTTTCCCTAAGTTGCGGTCATTGAATCTACTACTAAGAAGGAATGAGTGACATACCTTTATATCGCTTCCTTGGGTCTCTCTTGTTCCTGCTCCGCTTCAGTGCTCTTGTGAAATCAGGTCCAAGACAACACAAACCAACCAAAGTGAAGATAGCAAAGTATATTCAATGTCAACCTATGCATATGATCAAGGAGTTATGCAATAAAATAAGANCATAGTTAGCTAATGCATCAGTCAATGTATTTAGACATCTAGGAATGTGTTGATATTCGATATAATCAAAATAACGTCCCAAGAGGTGAATTTGTAAATATACACGTAATAAAGTAGGACTTCGGATAGCATAGATGTTACTTAATTGTAGTACTACTAGCTACGAATCGAGTCATATAACTAGGTGGAAAATATCAAGTTAAATAGCATCAATCAACAATTCGATGACAGCGCTATATTCTACAATATTATTGGTCGCACGACCGAGGCACACACCTCGTAGACTGATAAGTTCGTTTGTAGGGGCATAAATTGCCCATGCAGTAGAAGCAAGGTTCTGAGTACTACGGCTAGCGCCATCGGCGAAGCCAATGTGGGGTGGTGAAGACTTCGACATCTGGAAACCAAACACAATGCAAGATAAGCAGTCGAGGGCAGAGACCAAATAACAAAAAAAGAATACTAAATTAACAAAAGTATGATACAATAAAATACAAGCACTCATGCACATGTGGTCTTAAGCATAGTACTTCTTTAAGTATAACCCATTTCTAGGTTCACTCAAAGGGATACCGTCGTAGTCCAATAACTCGTAAGCTCCTTTCTCCAAAACTCGTCTGACGATATAAGGACCTCGCCACATAGCTTCAAATTTTTTGGCTCCTAGCATATCCCGATCTTGTTTGTAAAGGAGAACCATATCGCCTTCGGAGAAAACTTGTGACTTGACATGTTTGTCGTATTGGGATTTGACGCGTTTTTTCTGGGATTCTGTAACTAGGGTGGCGTCGCGATGGGTTTCGTCTAATTGCATGAGATACAAAAGACGTTCTTCTTCGAACAAAACAGGACAGGACATGACTCTTTCCCTAAGTTGCGGTCATTGAATCTACTACTAAGAAGGAATGAGTGACATACCTTTATATCGCTTCCTTGGGTCTCTCTTGTTCCCGCTCCGCTCCAGTGCTCTTGTGAAATCAGTTCCAAGACAACACAAACCAACCAAAGTGAAGATAGCAAAGTATATTCAATGTCAACCTATGCATATGATCAAGGAGTTATGCAATAAAATAAGAGTGATTTTATGGGAAAGGGACATGCCGCTGTATTATATTAAATGAAAGTAGAAGATACAACTGGATCGCCTTGATGTCGCAAGCTTCCTTTCAATGACCCTTGGTTCCAACACACACACTTACTCTGCACTTGCATGAAGAAGATCCAATACAACTTGATAGACCAAATAGAGTCTTCAAGCTTCTATCCAAACAGAGTTCTTCACACAATTTTTTCACCAATTCTTCATTCAAACTTGCTTAACATTTTCCTTGAGAAACCTTGCAATATATAGGAGAAGGAGAGATGGTTAAATGGATGAGTATCATCCCACTAAATCTGAGAAGTCAATAGGATGCCAACCATGTGAATGTCGACTCATTTTCTAGAAGATTCCCTTCTAGAACCCTCGTGACTTCTTCTCTTTTCCAAGCTTTGAAACAGGTTCTCACCCTACCTATCAAGCAGAGTGCGAATAGTTCGCACCCTAAGTTTGGGTTGCCTGCGAGAATGAAGGATTTTCACACCCTGTAATATAGGCAGTCTGCGAACTCATCTTAAAAATGTGTTTTTTGGAAGAAAACAACAATCACTTTTCTCAGGCAAAAAGTCCTTATGGGAGCCTAAATACATCACTTGTAGAGACATCACCAGACTGACCAAAATCATGTGTAACAGGGTCATCAAATGCACACTAGAACAAAGTCTTTTGACTGGCAAGACCACCTTGATGAGCAGATCATGATTGCAAGGATGAGACCGCAGCCAGTCTGGCTCCATAAAGGTTGGGACACCAGAACATATCACAGAACGAGGCATCACAATTACAGGGGCCACCTTACTTATCAGAAGGAGGTGCAGCAGAACAAGGAAAGAACCGAACGTAAGAACCACCACCTACAATTTAAGATAGTGCGCATGAAGAAAACCAGCGGTAATAGAGGCCCCCAAGGAAAGGAACCTCCATAGAGCGCCCTCCGGATGACAAGAATTGAACAGGCGGCAGGGACGCAAGGAGCACCTTCCTCATGAAGGTAGACAACAAGGGGAAGACAATCATTAAAAGATGGGAGGGCGAAATTAACAACGCCCGTAGGGGCAAAGCCTAGTCAACACTAACCCAGGAAGCAGGGGGGATACGAGACCCCAGAACCACACAATCGAGGATAACCCTCTACCACAATATGGTGGAGGAAGCTTGAAGAACCAAAATGTTGATAGGTAAGATGTGTGTGAACCGAGGGGAGGCCAACTGGACGGAAACCAAAGAGCAGAAGAAAGAGCGCACAGGAATTCTCAATCACCTCAACAACCTGGAGATGGGGATTAAAAGGTCGATGGAGGACCAGAAAAGACAATAAGAGAAACTGGAGAGGATGGCAGGACAATTTCATCTCTATTTACGCTACTTCCACCGGATAGATATCACTCCAGTCGACAATAATGGAACACTGGCTTGCATCAGAAAGCTACGTCTGGTGGAATAGAGGGAGGAAGACGCAGCATAACAGAAAGGGGATGCAGAGCACCCCATCAACCTAGACTAGCGCAGGACCTGCCCAAACCCTATCTCTCAAAGTAGGAGCTCACCCCACTATGTTCAGAATTTTTTGATTTCTTTTGATGAAGGTTTTAGACTAGATTATGGTAGCCTGGGTTGGTTTCTTGTTGTGGCGACCCAGGCACTTTTTGTTTATTTTCAGATACTGTACTCCAAGGACCCCAGATCTAGTTTCCATTAAGGCAGATCCTGGGAATCCTTGCATCAGTTTTGTACTATAACCTTACAAAGCAATATATATTCACACACTCATTTACAAAAAAAAAATAAAAAAAAATAGATGGGTCAGGACAGGAGAAAATAATGGATCATTAAGAAAATCCAAGTGTTGATATGTTCATTCAATGAAAGGTTGAATCATTTTGTTTCAATAAATAAATTGGCATTAAATAATCCAAGGTCAATTAGAGAGCATGGTTGGAAATGTAATCAAGTATGTGTTGGATAAGAGGGATCCAAGTAATAGTGGAACACTGAAAATTAATATTAGCATAATATATGGTTACAAGTGTGCAAAGTAGATAAGAAAAGTTGGAATGGAAAAGTACTCAAGATATAGAACAATCAAGCACATTGTTTTCTTGCATAAGAACACAAGAAGATTCAGGAATCCAGGAATAATTGAAGACTTCTAGGAGCAACAAAGAAAAGTGATACAGGGAGAAAGAGGTTGTTGCAATTACTGTAGCAGCAACTATGTTATGGCTTGTTGGACAGCCATACATAGTACAGGAAATTGGCATGCAAATGCATTTAGGAGCATACTAATGATGCATTATTAGTGGATACAAATATGAATTGATGAATGTCAATTTGTTAATATACATGTATAAAATAATAAGACTAGGATAAGTCTATTGTTGAATATATATTAATATGAAAGATGTTAATGGTGGTTGTTGTACCAGGAAAGAGATCATTCTTGCATGTTTGCAAGTGTTGCTACTGATGTTGCTACTGATGTTGCTACATATGGAATGAAGCAACATAAAGTTGAAGTGTTGATTATAACACTGATAAAAGAGGCATGGGATCTTCTATTGTTATCAACTATACATGTAGCATTAAATTCATTTATAGGTAGCTATGTAGGTATGAGTTTTATGTACTCTTATTGCATAATTGATGAGGGAATTTAGGTAAGAATTTCCTCATCCAGTTTTATTTTATAAAATAACATTTTTGTATTATTTGAATGCATTAATGGGAATAAGATACCACCAGGTGTGGTAAAGGTTGGAGGCCTGTAATAATTATCAAATCTTCTTAGCTTTTGAATGCATATAATGGCATAGTAGCATGTCATGTTAATTTGGTTATGAGGTAATAACCAAAGAAATAAAGGGTATGACACTCTTATAGGAATGGATGACAGAAAAGCTAGTCATGTATGAGACCATGACATGGTTGGTTATGGCAAGGTATGGTTATGGAATGGCTATGTACCACATGAATATCCAATGAACTTCCTACTTTTGGATAATGTTTGGACTACAACCTTTTTGCTAACACTAATGAATACCACATAATTATATTTTTTGTGTAGTGTTCGGGTCGAAAAGGAAGGCATCCAAATAATTGAGAAGACAATAGGAAGTGTATGGAGAATGTGTCAAGGCATTGGCCAGATTTCCAATTTAGCAACGGTGAGATACATGACTTAGATATAGAGCATTATGAAAATCAATGCAAAGGTGCATTGAGAGTTGCACTCGTGCATAGTAAGTGGTAGAATTGCACTTATGCATGATAGAATTGTTATACTGAAATACATTTGTTGAATGCATTTTGTGAATGCATGCATATATGTTATTGAATGGAAATAATTATACTAACAATTGAAATGTTACAAACTCATGGAGTTGAGAACATTTCAATAGTTGTTAGACATTGCAACAGGAAATTTACAAGTTAATTAGTCACATGAGCATTGACTACAGAAAAAAATTTGTTCAGAAAATAGAGTAATGAACTTACTGATATTAATTGTGAACATGCATATGCATAGAATGATAATTCATTCTATTTAATGAATTGTTTGATGGTTGTGATTGAATTGTTANAACAACAATCACTTTTCTCAGGCAAAAAGTCCTTATGGGAGCCTAAATACATCACTTGTAGAGACATCACCAGACTGACCAAAATCATGTGTAACAGGGTCATCAAATGCACACTGGAACAAAGTCTTTTGACTGGCAAGACCACCTTGATGAGCAGATCATGATTGCAAGGATGAGACCGCAGCCGGTCTGGCTCCATAAAGGTTGGGACACCAGAACATATCACAGAACGAGGCATCACAATTACAAGGGCCATCTTACTTATCAGAAGGAGGTGCAGCAGAACAAGGAAAGAACCGAATGTAAGAACCACCACCTGCAATTTAAGATAGTGTGCATGAAGAAAACCAGCGGTAATAGAGGCCCCCAAGGAAAGGAACCTCCATAGAGCGCCCTTCGGATGACAAGAATTGAACAGGCGGCAGGGACGCAAGGAGCACCTTCCTCATGAAGGTAGACAACAAGGGGAAGACGATCATTAAAAGATGGGAGGGCGAAATTAACAACGCCCGTAGGGGAAAAGCCTAGTCAACACTAACCCAGAAAGCAGGGGGGATATGGGACCCCAGAACTACACAATCGAGGATAACCCTCTACCACAGGATGGTGGAGGAAGCTTGAAGAACCAAAATGTTGATAGGTAAGATGTGTGTGAACCGGGGGGAGGCCAACTGGACGGAAACCAAAGAGCAGAAGAAAGAGCGCACAGGAATTCTCAATCACCTCAACAACCTGGAGATGGGGATTAAAAGGTCGGTGGAGGACCAGAAAAGACAATAAGAGAAACTGGAGAGGATGGCAGGACAATTTCATCTCTATTTACGCTACTTCCACCGGATAGATATCACTCCAGTCGACAATAATGGAACACCGGCTTGCATCAGAAAGCTGTGTCTGGTGGAACAAAGGGAGGAGGACGCAGCATAACAGAAAGGGGACGCAGAGCACCCCATCAACCTAGACTAGCGCAGGACCTGCCCAAACCCTATCTCTCAAAGTAGGAGCTCACCCCACTATGTTCAGAATTTTTTGATTTCTTTTGATGAAGGTTTTAGACTAGATTATGGTAGCCTGGGTTGGTTTCTTGTTGTGGCGACCCAGGCACTTTTTGTTTATTTTCAGATACTGTACTCCAAGGACCCCAGATCTAGTTTCCATTAAGGCAGATCCTGGGAATCCTTGCATCAGTTTTGTACTATAACCTTACAAAGCAATATATATTCACACACTCATTTACAAAAAAAAAATAAAAAAAAATAGATGGGTCAGGACAGGAGAAAATAATGGATCATTAAGAAAATCCAAGTGTTGATATGTTCATTCAATGAAAGGTTGAATCATTTTGTTTCAATAAATAAATTGGCATTAAATAATCCAAGGTCAATTAGAGAGCATGGTTGGAAATGTAATCAAGTATGTGTTGGATAAGAGGGATCCAAGTAATAGTGGAACACTGAAAATTAATATTAGCATAATATATGGTTACAAGTGTGCAAAGTAGATAAGAAAAGTTGGAATGGAAAAGTACTCAAGATATAGAACAATCAAGCACATTGTTTTCTTGCATAAGAACACAAGAAGATTCAGGAATCCAGGAATAATTGAAGACTTCTAGGAGCAACAAAGAAAAGTGATACAGGGAGAAAGAGGTTGTTGCAATTACTGTAGCAGCAACTATGTTATGGCTTGTTGGACAGCCATACATAGTACAGGAAATTGGCATGCAAATGCATTTAGGAGCATACTAATGATGCATTATTAGTGGATACAAATATGAATTGATGAATGTCAATTTGTTAATATACATGTATAAAATAATAAGACTAGGATAAGTCTATTGTTGAATATATATTAATATGAAAGATGTTAATGGTGGTTGTTGTACCAGGAAAGAGATCATTCTTGCATGTTTGCAAGTGTTGCTACTGATGTTGCTACTGATGTTGCTACATATGGAATGAAGCAACATAAAGTTGAAGTGTTGATTATAACACTGATAAAAGAGGCATGGGATCTTCTATTGTTATCAACTATACATGTAGCATTAAATTCATTTATAGGTAGCTATGTAGGTATGAGTTTTATGTACTCTTATTGCATAATTGATGAGGGAATTTAGGTAAGAATTTCCTCATCCAGTTTTATTTTATAAAATAACATTTTTGTATTATTTGAATGCATTAATGGGAATAAGATACCACCAGGTGTGGTAAAGGTTGGAGGCCTGTAATAATTATCAAATCTTCTTAGCTTTTGAATGCATATAATGGCATAGTAGCATGTCATGTTAATTTGGTTATGAGGTAATAACCAAAGAAATAAAGGGTATGACACTCTTATAGGAATGGATGACAGAAAAGCTAGTCATGTATGAGACCATGACATGGTTGGTTATGGCAAGGTATGGTTATGGAATGGCTATGTACCACATGAATATCCAATGAACTTCCTACTTTTGGATAATGTTTGGACTACAACCTTTTTGCTAACACTAATGAATACCACATAATTATATTTTTTGTGTAGTGTTCGGGTCGAAAAGGAAGGCATCCAAATAATTGAGAAGACAATAGGAAGTGTATGGAGAATGTGTCAAGGCATTGGCCAGATTTCCAATTTAGCAACGGTGAGATACATGACTTAGATATAGAGCATTATGAAAATCAATGCAAAGGTGCATTGAGAGTTGCACTCGTGCATAGTAAGTGGTAGAATTGCACTTATGCATGATAGAATTGTTATACTGAAATACATTTGTTGAATGCATTTTGTGAATGCATGCATATATGTTATTGAATGGAAATAATTATACTAACAATTGAAATGTTACAAACTCATGGAGTTGAGAACATTTCAATAGTTGTTAGACATTGCAACAGGAAATTTACAAGTTAATTAGTCACATGAGCATTGACTACAGAAAAAAATTTGTTCAGAAAATAGAGTAATGAACTTACTGATATTAATTGTGAACATGCATATGCATAGAATGATAATTCATTCTATTTAATGAATTGTTTGATGGTTGTGATTGAATTGTTAGGTGTAAACAATTCTAAGATCACTTCGTAAGTTTTGGGTACATGTTGCAATGAAAGTATAATGTACATGAAATACTGATAATCTGTTGGTTGAATGCAAGATGGAAGCATTGCAGGAAAAGTGGTATTTAGTATGGTGCTTGTTGAAATCCATAAGGAAGACTGCATCCTACTATTGCAACAACCATGAAAAATTATGAGATAGAATTTCATATTTTGGGGAAAAATTGAATTCCTTATGAAATAAGTTTGAGTTTCTAAATGAATTTTTATAATGTTCTATCATAATAATTATATGTGTGTGATACACATGAGATAATATTGATTAAAGTTGGAATGCTTGGAATGAACAACTATTGTTGGATACATTGAAGCCCTGTAAATGTAGAACCTTGGTGGGGTTCTAATAATGAGTTAGCTCTCTCCTTGTGTGTGAAATCCTTGGCAAGATGAATTGTTGAAGGACTATGTAGCAGTGAAGGGATAGTCGAGCTTCGAAGGGTAAGTGCAACAAGGAAGAGGCAACTCAGGAGTGCTTATGGCATGGTAGTTGTCATAATGAGGGTGTGTCAAATGGAACAGTGAGTTGAATTCTTTCCTGAAGCAGCTATATGGAATAGAGAAAATGACTTCTAGATACAGTATGAATACATGAATTGTTGCTTGAAAGTAGAGCATCGGGTGGATAACAAGCTTCCAATAGCAAAGGCTTGGAGATTTTTGAAGAATTTTGAATTATACATGGTATATAATGCACTGAGGACAGTGCATAAATAAGGGGAGGGGAATGTGATTCCCCTAGGCTGAACCCCAATTGTAAATGTAAATGTAAATATGTTTTATAGGCTGGTGAGCCAGGTTATTATGGGCCATAAGGATTATGTGATTACTAGGCTAGAGAGCCTAGATGCTAAAGGCCAGTGAGACTATTTTTGTATATGTAAACACTTATATCATTAATCAAATAGATCACTGCATGTAGACCAACCACGATAAAAGAGTATGGGGGACTAAACTCCACTAGGAAAGGAAAGGGGGGGCTAAGAGCCTACAAAGGGGGCTAAGATAGAGGGCTTAAATCCCAAAGGGATATTATATTATTATTCCTAAAGTCTAAGGTATGGATAATTGTTGTATCCTAAGTTCCAAGGATGGGGACAAGTGGGCCAAATTAGCTCTCAACCTGATTAGGGACATGCATACAAAGAGTTTGGAATTAGTGCTTTTATGGGGGATTCAATCAATTTTTTCATTCCATCATTTTGTCCTCTCCATATTGCATGCACTCCTTCATCTATACCCAGTACCCTTCATGTTATGAGAAGCGCACATGTACCTTACCTGAAGGTTGTTGTTGACATCACATGTACCTTACCCGAGGGTTGCTGCTACCATCACTTGTTCCTGTAATTGGTTGACTTAAGAGCTAGACTGAAGAAGCGAGTTGTCATGCTCGTGGGAGATTGAAGAGGTGGGTTGTCGGGCTCATTAGTAACTCTCTCCAGGTGAGAGAATTATTGGGAATTTATTTCCTGAGGGTGCCCAACTGCAACTATAGTGCTCTGAGACTTCTTGTCTGGCCTGTTGTTGAATCCCTGGAAGGGAAGTGGAGCAGCCAAAGGACTATTGAGCAGAGAAGGGGCACACTTCCTATGGTAGGACATGCATGTGGGGAATGAGGTGTTGTAAGATGTTAGTTTGATTTGGCACTTGAGACAAAGTTGTTCCTATTGTCTGAGATACATCAACCTAGTTAGGAATCCCTTTACCCGAGTGGAGTTTAGTCTTAGCTCAAGGGTGACCCATTGCTAAGAGTTCTGAGCAGTGTGGTCTAAGGCTGGGAGGATTGTGGAAGGTATGCACGTAGTTGGTGGTCTTTTATCAAAGATAAGTATCAATTGTGTGTTGAATTACTTGTTGTATTATTCATTAAGTGTTTAATTTCATCGGTTTTTCCTGTGTGGGTTGTTTTTGTATTTTTACTGTTATTCCGCATGAATTTTGGGCATTTTCTTAGAGTGTGTGTATATCTTTAAAAATTTGTATACAGTCCAAAAAAATTTAATAGCTTAGCCAGTAGGTGGTCGGGTGTGTTACAATATGGTTTCAATGTTGTTGGCAAGAGAAGTTTGAGTGATGTGACTCATCCTGTTTGGTCGGGTGATGTCCCAATATGGTATTAGAGCATGAAATTTTTAAGTGGCATGACCCAACCTAGGTGGTTGGGTATGTTACAATAACAAATATTTCTCTTGGAAATATCCTTTGAAATACCACTATGAGACCTTATTCTCATCAATATGTTTAGCTTTCTTAAGTTAGTCCCACAACATGGCTCCCTTTCCTTGCAAGTGGAAGGTTGCAATTTTGGTTTCTACCCTTGAGGGGTAATCATGCACCTAGAAATATTTCTCAATTTCCAATAGCTAGGCCTCAACCTCTTCTCCCTTTCTATGCTCTCAATTAAAAGTTGGTGGCTT